>CM076852.1:85000-120000 GCA_039519185.1 Astragalus membranaceus | reverse complement strand
CAAAATTCATCACAACGATTTGGGCCATTCAGCGGTACCCTCAACAAAACAACGTGGGCCATATCGGCGGTACCCACGACAAAACAATGTGGGCCATATCGGTGGTACCCACGACACGACAAATAACAACATTAACGACTAAATCAACATTATCAACAAGGCAACGACAAGTCAAAGTCATCAATAAAGCAACAACAAGTCAACACCATCAATAAAGCAACACTGGGTTAACAGTTCAGTAACTAACAAGTTAATAGTAGTAAAAACAGTTCATTTAATACAAGGGTACAAGCATTCTCAATACACATTATTATTATTAGACTCGAAACCACGCAGCACGAACCCGATATCACAAAATTAGAGTACCTAATCTTCAAACCAGTTAAAAAAAAATCAAAGGAATCTCGAAAACATTTTTCTTCGGGTTCTAAAGAAGTAACTAATGCATTTTTCGAAAACCGAGCATTTTCCGAACAAGCGGAGAAATCAAAATCAAGTTCAGTGATATTAGTCACCAATCAAAAAAAATAATAATAGCCTTTTAGAGTTAACGATAACCACCAATATAGTTCGGTATAGGGAAAATATTTAACTAATGGACACAGTAGTTAAAACATTTAAAATAACTAGAAAGGCCACTCCATGAAAACATCAATTCACAGTCAGAGCACATATACGAAAGGTACAATCAAATACATGCACAAAACACTTTGTTTAGAGTTTTCGACACAAGAAATAAAACATGTTATAGAAACTGATTTTCCCTACAAGACTGGACGTCAACTTAAACAATTTGAATAAGACACCTTCAAGAACATATGGCAATGAAAGCTTAAGCCAATAGAAGTGCATCGATAGCGCCCATGCACAATCTAAAGTTTTTCAAAATCACCTGGCATAAACTACAAAGAATATAACGGTCAAAACCAAATCATGGAAATTCAGTGTACAACATCAATGTGCAATTGAAAGCATACTATAGTAAAAACTTTACACAAGATCAACGTTCATTTATTAAAAATAGATTTTATCACCAGTATTAGTGTCCAACCGTAAAATTGTTTATTAGATATTTCAAAAGCAATTTCAGAAATCATTTTACTTTTCAGATCACAAAATCACATAGCACAAATCAAGAGGTAACAACCAGAATCATGTCATAAAACTCAAACGTACAAGATCACACATTGAGAAAAGTCAAGTAATTATTTTTAGATGGTGAAAGTAGTAATTACATGAGACGGTAGCCCTCGGCTAAAAATCGTTTCGTCTAATTGCAATTTTCTAAAAATTTGTAACAAAATTACAGCATTTGAACGAATCCATTTTCACTTGTAGTGATTAAAACGCCACGACAGTTAATAGTGAAACACGACTTCAAATAATTCACAAACAATTTTTTTTTATACAATGCATTTAGTTTTTCAATGTCAAAACACACCACAAAAGAGTTTGCATAAGATTTAGTGTCGCTCAGTCAAAACGGTTTTCAGAAACGGCAACAATTTTCGGAAATAGTTTTCAAGGACAGCAGCAACAATTAAACAGCAACAGCAGTTAACAGCAACACAGTAAACAGCAATAAATAAACAGCAACAACAATAATTAAACAGCAACAGCACTTAACAGCAACACAGTAAACAGCAATAAATAAACAGCAACAGCAATAATTAAACAGCAACGGCACTTAACAGCAACACTTAACGATATTCCGTAATTCTAAATCATTATAACTATTGGTAATCATCATGGAAGAAAATAATACTTGCATCATTTAGTTAAGAACATCATAATCTTCAAGCATTACTCATTAAAGGAATAGCACCTAAAGATGACTAGTATAAAACACTTAGATTAAAGCCTCAACATGAGAAATGAAAACAAGTTATAACAACTTACTTTATGCAGAATACAACGCTAAATAATTGAGTCAAATTAATTCAAACGAATTAAGTGTGTATAAAATAATACATGAATCACCAAAAATAAAACTAATCTAACATGTGTTCAAAAGAAACAATTCTGGTACACGGCTTGTTCTTAAATCATATATCCATATTAACAAATTCAAGTTATATAAAGAAACAACTTAACCAAATTATAGAAACTTAGACTATCTTAATAAAGTCCACATAACAAGAAAGTCTCAAGCAATAAAGCAATAGATATACATTGCACACAAGGGAGATATAATAGGCACACCATGAACAGACTATAGAATAAACAAGGGTCTGTGAAAAATTCTCATTAGAGAAAAGAGTCGATCAATTAAAACAATCTGAACAGATTAAGACATATGTGAGTATTAAACAACAAAGTAAATCATTAGGAACATATAAGCACACCAAGTATACATTTGAATCTTGGATCGCCAAATCACGGTATAAATCATTGGGGATCATACTAATGAAGTCAAGGTTCACACAGCAAGAAGGCTAACAATGAGAACCAAACACAAAAGGCATAGAGTTCACACAATGAACACAATACAGCACACAACACCAGTAGGGGCATCTCCCCCACTGGTTCTCTTACCGTCAGCAACATTTCGGTTTACCTTTACCTGCGGAAGCATCACTACAACACAATTAATGGTTAGAACTAAAAGACAACAGTTGGTCGTTAACCGACACAACGACTCGACGACTTGGCCGGAGAGACCGAACTTTTGCTTTGATACCACTAATGTAACACCCATTTTCTACCCGGTAATTATATAATAAAATCAGAGTTACAAAATTTCATCTTTCAATACTTCGAAAAGAGATGTCACACATTCATCGATAACCAAAACGTCAAATACGATATATATAACACTTTGTCAAAAAAAGGGCGAAGCCCATCACCAAAAGTACATCACAACGCAGCGGAATAGAAATAAGTTTCAAAACGTAAAGTCATAACATCCTGAATATGCTTCAAACAATAAAAGGCAACAGCCAGAATCTAGCGTTCATTTCCCCCCCTGAGTGTTACATATCAAAGCAAGACACCGACTCAGACTAGCGAAGGTAGCTAATGCCTTCACTCGCGATCACCTGCACGTTACCGCATAGGGGTAACATTCAAACAGAAGGGGTGAGTTCATCTAACATTATAATAGTGCATATGATAAGTATTATGATAGAGCTACAACACTATATCAGCCACATCGCAAAACATCAAATCAATCATCACAGCAAATCATCACAATGTCATGATCATGTATGAAATTGTCATACCCTAATTTTGTCCGACTAGTCAAAAACAATAAAACAATAAAAGTTTTTATCCCCATTGGGTCACGTATCGTTTTAGACACATGTAATTCTCTAGCGATCGTCATACAATGTTTATTTTACTCGTTTTTATTGTTGATATCGTAGTTATTAGATTATTTATTATAGTTAGTGCAAAAATAAGTGAAGAAGCTGAATAGGCAATAGTTTTATTACATAGTCAAGTTTCTTTTACACAAAGCAAAAAAAGAAAATAGTACAAAATTAAAATACAAAATCAGCAAAAGGATGTAAATAGTACAAAAATTTAAAAATACAAGAAAAAAGAGAAAAAAGAAGAAAAGAGGCGCATCAGCTGGTTGCCCTAGCTAGGGTTTTTCCCCTTAGATGCTGTCCTTCCTCCATTGCCAGCTATTGTCCTTTGCCCACTCAAAATATCTGCCCTTTTTTTCTCAGCCAGCTGAGGCCTGTCCTTTCTTTCCTCACCACAGCACCCTAAATTTGCCCTAATTGCTGTCCTTTTAATTCCTGAGCACCACACCAGCCTTCCTATAAATACCAAACAGTGATACACAGTAAAAGGGTCAGACGGGAACAGTGACGCAAAAAACGCAGAAAATACACACACACAGATACAGATTCACAATCATCAAAGCCAAAATTAGAGTTTTTACACCAGAACCCTAATCTCAGAGCGTCAAAGTTTTTTTTTTTAAACAAGTAGGAAGAGCAAGAGACTGTGCAGGGAGTACTTTTTCGAAAATCTTGAAAGCTGAGGTGGTTATCTACATCCCTTAATCTTTTCAGATTCTGTAAGATATGAAAATACATGTGTGCACAGTATATTGAATGTTGTTTTGTAAATGTATGGTTTCTTGTGGTATGTTATTGTTTGTTAAATATAGTGTGTTATTGTTGCTGCCCTACGGGTAAGAAAAACAGAGAAAGAAAGAATGCTAAGAGAAACTGAGAGGAAGAAAGATTGTTGAAAAACTGAGAGAAAGAGAAATAAAATATGAGAGGGGGAACAACACATAAGAAAAGTAGGGAAGAAAAAACTTAGAACAAAGAGGGAGAGGAATCAGCTAAAAAAAGGGAAAGAGAGAAGAAGGTAGAGAGAAAGTTTAGACACAAAATTAGAACAAAGTTTGAGAGAAAAAGAGACCAAAAAATGTGAGAATAGAAACACTAGAAGATATGAGAGAAGAGGGTCCTTACCTTGACAACAACCGTGACCACCACCAAAGCACCCTATCGTCGTTTCCTCTCTCTCTCATCACCGTGAACCACCATTACCCATCTCTCTCTCTCTCCATCTCGCACCACCATTCACGGTGGCCACCTCCGTAGCTTCACCGTAGCCCCACAGAAACCGTACCATCACTCCTCTATCACGGCCAAACGACCATCCACCACTAAACGGTCACCACCACCACTGTCAAATCCATCATGCCGCCCAATAACCCCCAAACGGTCACATCACCGCAGCCCACCAATCTCACAACAACCACCAAGTCACCCAAAACCGTTCACCCCCAAATAGCCACTGTAACCCCCAAACGACCACCACTTACGAACCACCGTCAGATCCCCCTTCCCATCGCGAATCAAACCCGAATCGAACAAAAAAACCGCGCCGTAGACCACCTTTCTCTCTTTCGTTTTCTTTCTCCATATCTCTCATCTCCGCTTTTTGAAAAGAAAACTCCTCATTCGGTGAGAAAGGGAGAGAGCAAGATTAAGGTTATTAGGGGTCGGTGAGAAGAAGGGAGAGTGAGAATAGGGAGGTGAGGAGAGGAAAAATTGGTGCGGAGGAGAAGAGGGACTGAGAGACGGTGAAAAGAAAGAAAACTGGGAGAATGAGAGGAAAATCGAAATCAGGGTTATGGGAGATTGGTGCGGCGCTGAGAGAGGGGGTTAGAAATTAGGTTTAGAGTTTTAGGTTTTGCTTTATATACGTGTGGTTTTAATTAATTTTAATTTTAATTTAAAAAAAAACATCAGATTAGGTTTCGCACCCCTCCATTTCTTTACCACAACCCCCTGGAAGGCCCACGACTCATGGGCTGTTAAATTTGAAACTGAAACTGGACTACTGCTGTTTACACCCTCTATTTTCAAAAACACAGCCCCTGTTTTATTTTTATTTTTCGGATCTACCCTTCCTTTTAAAAATGAGTGTTTCTTTATTACATCATAATACTTCCAAACCGTCATCTTTCAAAATCAAACTTTGTTAGTAGTCTTGTGAAGCCTTTGCTTGCATGATTATTAACAATGAGGTACTAGTGGCGATCACTTGGAGCCTTTGCTCAATTGATCATCATGAATGCCTAATTTTCCTAAAGATTTTCACTAAATCAAAAACTTTGTTAGTAGTCTTGCGAAGCCTTTGCTTGCATGATTATTAACAATGGAGTGCTAATGGTGGTCACTTGGAGCCTTTGCTCAATTGATCATCATGAAAGCTCAATTTTCACAATTAAACAAGATAAAAAACAAAAACCTTTTCTAGACAACCCAGAACTATGTAGCTTTGAATTCTCCATCGCACCGGGAGATACGTAGGAGCGGATACTCTCCGTCAAGCACAATAAACCAAAAACATTTTTCCTTTCAAAAACCAAACACTTTTCCAAAATAAAACATTTTTCAAAAACCAGAACTACGTAGCTTTGAATTCTCCATCGCACCGGGAGATACGTAGGAGCGGAACCCCTCCGTCAAGCGCGAAAACTAAAGATTTTTCATTGAGTCATTCATCAACAAAAGAGGTAAAAACAAAGCATTTTTCTGAATCAACTTCGCAAATCACATATTTAATTAAGGTAATCCTTCTTTGAAGGGACGTTATGGGGTGCTAATACCTTCCCCATACATAATTAGACCCCCGAACCCAAATCTAATGGTTCCAAAGACCATTGCTTTCCAAAAAAGGTTTTTCCGATGTTTTACCTTTAAAAAATATCGGTGGCGACTCTAAAATCCCGTTGTGCGAAGAAAAATCCCGCCAAGGATTTTTCGGGGTGCGACAGCTGGCGACTCTGCTGGGGACACTTTTTCTTAAGTGGGTCAAGCCGATTGATTAAATGTGTGATTTGCTTTGCTGATTTAGCATGCTTTGTCTTACCTCCCTTCTTCCTACTTTTGTTCTATTTTCTATGCCATTTGTTTGCTAGATTTTAGAACATTCCTTCTTCTTCTCCTTTCTCCCATGTCTACTTGATTGCATCTTTGCAATTCCATTGCATTCTCACATTGTCATGTTGCATTCATGTGTATTTATCCCTTCTTCTTCTATGTTCGCTTCTTGCTTGAAGTGGTAGATAGTCTTTCCTCTTATCCTCTTTGCTCATATGTTTCTTTCTTTCATGCACTCCCCCAATCTTACCATGTTCCCTCTTCTTTGCTCCCTTTCTTTGAGGTAAGCAATGCGTGTAATTATTGTTGACTTCCTAGGATGGTTTGTATATTGAAATGATGTATGCATGTTGAACCCTAGGGTAGACGACCTTTTTGTCTGGACTGTTCATGGTTTTTCTTGCAAGTGGGGAAGGGTAGTCACTACTAGAAAACATCAATTTAGCGTCCATATTTTAGCGTCGGCCACGACTCCGACGCTACTAGTGTCGACTTAGCGTCGGCTAGACCCACGCTACACCACCAACCCCGTTTAATTTTGGGATATGAATTTTAGAGTCGGACCGAGCCGACACTACATGTTAATTAGGGGGACGCTACATGTTAGCGTCGGACGGGCCGACACTATATTAGTATATTATATTACTTTTCCAAAAAACCCTTACTCTCCCTCTCTTATCTCTCACTCACTGGACTTCCCTATTTTATTTTCCTTCAGCTGCGCCTCTTTCTCTTTCCTTCTATATCACTCACTCAATCGAAGGAGACGCCACAGGAGAAGGCAAAGAAGACGAAGGCAACGCCGCCGCATCTATGAAGGACGCCGCCGCATCTATGAAGGAGACGCCGCCGTATCCATGAATGCGACGCGGCAGCCACATCTCGTAAGGACCAGTATGTGTTATTTCTACTTATTTTTTTTTATCTATTTTTCACTATATCTTCAAAATTCCCTAAAGTGTATTCTTCATCTTTCATTCTTCTATTTTACGAATCTGAAATGAATCTTGCTTTATAAAAGCATTCGAAGTTAGGGTTTGGTGGAGAAGAAAGCATTGCTATCACCGGAGGAGAAGTCACTCCCGTTTTAGCAGTACTGCCTTACTGATATTATAGCAAGAGTACAACTTTGATTATCCAAAGGTACACTCACAAGGTGTTTGTGAAAATGCCTCAATAAAGTTAATTCATACATTGGAAATTTTACCTTACTGCCTTACTGATCTTATTCTGTGTCCCATTTGATTGTTTCTAATGCTTTTTGATTGTGTTTTATTGTGTTTTGATTTTGTTTTGATTTTTTAACAACTCATTACTGAAAAATAAGAGACAAAGGAAAGAGAGAGTCTGAGAGGGATGAAACAAACGAAGAAGGTGGTGTCGCCTGAGCATCTTCTTTTGCGATCAGTAATCACGGATTAACACACTGCCGGAGGGCGCCACAAGATTGCATTGGAAGAAAAGTTCGGAAGAAAGGTACTGTGTTGCTCCAAGAGACAGATTGGAACCTCCTGGTTCGCATTCACTTTCCACATATACAAGAAGCTTGAAATATTACTGGTTTTTTATATGATACTGATTAGAATTTTTTATTAGAGTATTCCACTTCATTCATTGCTTTTTGTTTGCTTACAATTCATGTAGACTCCGCTGGAAATTATTTCTTCTATCAGGTAAAAGATTATTATGCCTTTTTTATAATGGCTTCATTGTTAAATTTTATTGCATAATACGTCATTGTTTATTGATTTGTGCATGCCAGTATCTTGTCAGATGATATTATATGTGTAGAAGACATGCATGGGCCAATGGTTACTGATGAATTTAGAGCAATCATTTTCCCTTCAAATTCAAATTATTAAGGTTTTAATTATGAATAGATTTGTATTCTTTAATTATATAGATTCGTTTGTTTTTGACCGGGTGATTCTTCAATATGTGTCAATTATAAAGATATGTTATATTCTGATTAGTTTTTTAAGAAGGATTTTACTAAAATATTGAAGTCTAAACAATCTGCAGTTTCTTGCCTCATTCTATCAGCATATGGTTGTTCAAAGAAGGGTATGTTTCTTTGGTCCCCGCTCTCTCTTTTTTTGTTGTTAGAATTCCATCCAGGATTACTTGTTTTTCGGTATTAAACTTTCTCTCATTCAACCTTTTTGAGTTTTATTGTTCCAAGTTCTAGAAAACTGAAAGAATTGATTTGATGTTGATTCAGAGTATCAGTATTTATACTATGAAAGTAATTAAATTGAACAGGTGAAGAACCGCCTTGAAGAGAATGTTGTTGTTGGAATTACAAACTACATTGATTTTGGGTTTGAGTTACAAACAAAGTAATCTTTTTGACTTAAAACATATATCCAAACATATGTGCAATTACACAAATGTGTTACACTCTAATTTTCTCTGTGTCAAAGTGTTGATGATGTGACAGCAGAAAACAACATCTCAGACTCCACTTTTCAAATAGGCGCATCCTGGCAAGCCAATCAAAACTTGTTGAACAAGAAATTTTCATATCCCTTTGCATCTGTGCTTGTATATGTATTAGAATTAGAATTTGAGGGTATGGCAACCCAATTATTCACTTTCGGTGAAATTTTCTTAGTTGAACAAGAAAAACTTGATCCATTAGGAAGTTATGAGAGCAATTGTAAGATCTCGCAAATTAGAGAGCAAGGAATGGCTCAAGGTTTAGCATATATACTATTAAGTTGTATAAAAATTGGTTTGCTTTGTCCTTGAAATAATTTTGTGACAGAAACTATGAAATATGCATAATCAATGAATGGTCTTCATATCTTGTTTTGAAACCGAAGGTTAAGCCAACATTCTCGTACCTTGTGTGTCCATGGCATTTTGAGTTTCCAGTGCTAGAATGTTACACTGTTTGGTTTTGGAAAGATGGAGTGGTTTGAATAGATGCATCTTTTCAATATGAGTTTGGTTTCCATGGGCAAGAGGAGCTTCTATTTTTCAATTTGAAGCCAGTGGTTTGAATAGATGCAGTGGCCCTTGTTATTTTTTCTCTTTCTTCAACTCATGTCTTAACTCACTAAGTATATTTATAAGTAAGATGCATATTCGGTTCTGTTACTGTTCTGCATATTCGATTCTGTTACTGGTGCTCTTTGATAACAAATTCTGGTTGCAATTCTGTTATTAATTTCTTAGCTCTGAGCTTATTACAGACATCTTAATTTCTCAATCTAAGTGTATCATTCATCTGAATTAGTAAGGTTCTAAGATTAGTTTATGATTTCTGTTATTAATTTCTTAGCTCTGAGCTTTTGATCACCCTTAAACATAAGGTTCTAAGATTAGTTTATGATTTCTGTTGAGTAGTTCTGGTTATCATGCACCATATGTTAGCAGAAACTATAGATTAGTTCTAAGATTGGTTTTGTGTGGAATGACAAGAAACGCTCAGCAACAGGATTTTTTCAATTATTTTTTTTTTAAAAAAAATTACATTAGCGTGGGCCTAGCCGACGCTACACTTTAAGTTGACTATTCTGTTGTTGACTTTAGCGTCGGCCTGGCCGACGCTACCCTAATTCGTTGACTTTTTATTATTAACTAAGTAGCGTCGGCCCTGGCAGTAGCGTCGGCCCTGGCAGTAGCGTCGGTTTTAGCGTCGGCCAGGCCCACGCTACAGTTAGCGTCGGCTAAAATTACGGGACGCTACATTTACCTTCGAACATTTTAGCCTCGACACGTGGCCGACGCTACTCCGACGCTAATTCACTGTTAGCCTCCGCTTTTGGCCTGTTAGCGTCGGCTTTTAGCCGACGCTAAAAGCTGTTTTTCTAGTAGTGAGTTATTTCTAGGTGTTGTGCCCTCAACACACACTTCACACCCTATACTTGTGAGCATTGAGTGGGGCCTAAAACCCAAGGTCTGAACAGAAACCTAGTAGAGTGGGAACGATTAGTGACTGCCATTCGTAGACTTTTGTCTGTATGGCTCTCATGAAAGTTTCGCCCAAGAGTGCGCTTTGTCATGATGCCTCACACTCGGTAGCTTTCTACGATTGTGGGTGTCATCATGAGAGAGACTTTAGCTCTTGGTTGCCATTGTGAGGAAGTGATTCGAACCTACATGGGAGGATTACCCTTTTCGTCGACTTTAGACCCCAGGATTCCCACCCTTTGTAGGACACGGGGGCACGCCTTTGTTTGTTGCATTAGCTTAGGCATTCCTTTTTCTCAAACTCTATTTCAAAATTGTAGAAAGTAATTTTCTTTTCCCCTCATAAACACCTACATGAGGTGGCATGTAGCGTGTATCTTTGAAAATGTTCAAAGTACCACCATTAACCTTATTTTCTTACCCTTTTTCCATGTAAATAACACATCATTTCGCATTCACATCATTTTGCACCATTGCATTTGCACCTGACAAAATTAAAAAAAAAAAACTCTCATTCATTTGCATTCTTCATGCATTAAAGTTTGTTTGCCGGAGATCGCAACATAACACCGAACCTTGTCACAGGTGTGTAAGAAGCAATATGGAATCAAAAGGCAAAACCGCATTCAATTCGAGGTTCCCCATTGTAAAGAAGATTGATGTAACTAGTTTGAAGGAGTATGCTTCCCTATTAGGTCCTATTGAGCGCCGGTCCTTCGACAAGACTTATGGGAACATCCGCAAGTTACTACAGCTAGAAGTACAAGAGAGTGCCATCGCCGCCCTATGTTGGTTCTATGATTCAGAGGTTAGGTGCTTTCTTTTCAAGAACTTCCAAATGGCGCCTACCCTAGAGGAGTATGAGAAGATTCTGGGTTTTGATCGCTCAGAGGTTAGACCTTACCAGTATCAGGGGCAGTATTATTCAGATGAGAAGTTTGCTTCCCTGTTACAAATCAGTGTAGAAGAGGTGCGGTCCCACAAAGTTGAGCGTAACAAGATATTTGGGTTTCCTCAGGGGTACTTTGAGAGTTTGATGATTAGTTATGTAGTATTAGATGACTGGGTTTCTTTCAAGCAAGTACTAGCCTTGACCATCTTCGGCATTGTTCTTTTCCCTCAGATTGAGAAACATATAGACGAAACCGCTATTGGTGTGTTCCTAGCTTTCAAGAGTGCAAAAAGTCCATCAATTCGGTTCCCGCTATTCTCGCAGAGACCTATCGTGCCTTCACCCGCCATCATGAGTTCCGAAAGGATAAGATGCGTTGTTCCTTCCCTGTGCTATACGCTTGGTTGATCAGTCATGTGTGCATTAACAAAAGTGATGTTGGGGATTTGCTTTCCTATGCCTTGGGTTGTAATCCAAAGACTATGAGCCCTCAGGAGTGGAAGGATACTTTTAAGAACCTCGATGCTCTTCAAATTCGATGGTTCTCGCACAAGTGTTGGGAGGATAAACCCTCAGTGATATTCCGATGTGGCAGTTTCCAGAACGTTCCTCTCATGGGAACACAGGGATGCATCAATTATAACCCATCTTTGACCTTGAGACAACTCGGGTACCCTATGCGGGACTCACCCTCCGAAGATATGCTGTCTCGTTTTTACCTCCATGCGGGGATCCCTAAAGACGAGGACTTACTTCGGCGAGTCTTGCAAGCTTGGGAAACCGTGGTGCGAAAGGACAAAGGCGAGTTATCTAAAAGGACCACTGCTATCTTCTTCACTCAATGGCTTGAAAAGAGGATTAAGGAAACTCGATCATCCAACCAAAAGGTGCCATCACTTGAAGAGAAAATACCGGAACCTCACGTTCCCCTCATTGAAGAACTAAAAGAGGCTAAGTTGACCTTATCTAAAGCGGAAGAAGAGAAAAGGGTTCTGCAAAACAGATTGGGAAAGGTGATGCAAGACAAGCGGAAGCTAGAAAATGAAAATGCTCTCCAAGCCGCAGCTATTGAAGCAACCAATAGGAAACTTGAAATAGAAGAAGAGAGCAAGAGGGAAATTCAGAAACATTTGAAAGGTGTTAAAGAGGAAGTAAAGAGGTGCGCCTCAAAGTTGAATGAGGCTGTGGCAGAAGCAAGTGAATGGAAGAAACTATATGCCAAGTCATGTAGGAATGAGAAAATGGTTAGAGATGCGCTAGCTAAGTCAAAAGAGGAATTCCAAGTGATGAAGTTTGAATTGGAGAACCAAGTGGAAAGCATCAGGAAAGATAGAGAGTCTATCATAGGGATCTTGAAAGAGTACCAACAAGCTTTAGGGTTTGAACAAGGAAGGTCGGAGGAATTGGAGAGGAATCTCCGATGCCTAAGGGAATCTTATGGGCAAGTGCAAGCAGAAAGCCAGCATTGGGAGAAACGTTTCAGGGCATTAATTGGCAGAATAGAAGACCAAGAGATCGTCAAGGAGCTAAGGGATGAGATTCAGCTTTGGAGGAGCAAATTTTCAAAGCTAGCAGGGCTAGCTACCCAAGTTGTGAGGGATGTTCCCAAGAAGCTAAGAAGAGCCGAAGCAGAAATGAACCCTTTCAACACTCCGGCCAAGGTGTGTGAGTTTGTCGAGTACTGCAAGATTCTGACAGAAGAACTCATGGAGAAGGCCAAGGAGGCAGCCGAAAGCAAGAAGAGAAAAAGGAAGGAGAAATTGAAAGCTATATGCCTTTGAAGTTCACTTTAGAGCATTGTAATAATCCTTAGGAAATTGTAAATTTTCTCTAAAAAGTTGTAATTTTCTTTGGGATATTGTACTTTGCTTTTCTTTCGAGTTTGAAGTTGCAGTACTCTTTCCTTTTGAATAAAGTGTGTTTGTTTTGTCTATTGCTTCCAACCTCGTTGCGACCCAAAATTAAAAAAAGAGAAGTGTTAGAGCTTTAAACTTACACGCCTATGACAACGCGAGTTGCACCGCGATTCCCGGCACCCAAAGAAACATAAAATCATACATATTGCATTGCATTTGCATTCATTTATGTGATTCTCGCGCTCACGAATTGTGTTCCATCAATAGAAAAAGGCAAGCTGGTTCGCCAACATCGATGCCTGACTCGTCTGCAAGCAAGGCTCATGGCAACTAACCAGAATGACCTGGACTGTCCTGTTATTGAAGACTTAGGAAGTGGTGAATCGGACCATGGTAACCCAAGTGCTGAGGTTCCCAATCCAGAGCAATTGGCTCAGGAGAATCGGGAATTGAGAATGAAAATGGGGGCCATGGAAACACAGATGACTGAAATGATGCGGATACTACAAGCTTTGAGGAATGGAACTGCCGCTGAAAATCCCGCCGTCACTACCGTAGTTGCTGTCGCTCTCCCTCCTCCGAGTCTTGAGACTGTCACCTTTGCTCATACTTCAGGGACCAACAACCGGAGCCAACCAGCCATGCATAGGATGCCTTGGGGACTCCCACCCGGATACACACCTCCAGGAGCCGAGGCTAATGCAGGAAGTAATCCCCCTAGGGTTGCAGAGCAAGTCCAACCCATCTCAGCCACAAACAGTGGAAGAACGGGAACGCCTCAGGTCCAAATTCAGATTCCTATTCCGCCGGGAACTCGGTTTGGCTTTCATTCACCAGCAACGGTCCATCCCCAAGTTCAGGGACCAATTCCTGGGAATACCACTCACTCACGTGACCCACACGTGAACCCAGCCGTAGTGTCGATGAGTAATCCTCACTACGGTGTGAATGGTTTTCCTCAGAACTATCCTGCTGAAACTCCTCAAGCTAGAGATAGGTATCATATGTTAGAAGAGCGCTTAAGAATGATTGAAGGGTCGAGCTCTAGAGCCAGAGAAGCTCGTGATCTGTGTCTCATCCTGAATGTGGTTTTACCTCCTAAATTCAAAGTGCCTGACTTTGACAAGTACCGAGGCGTGACTTGCCCTAAAAGCCATCTGACCATGTACTGTAGAAAAATGGCTACACATTCTCATGATGACAAGTTGTTGATCCATTATTTCCAAGAGAGCCTTGCTGGGGCATCTCTCAACTGGTACATGCAGCTAGAACCGTCCCATATCCATTGTTGGAAGGACTTGGCTGATGCCTTCCTCAGACAGTACCAGTACAATGCAGATATGGCGCCTGACAGAACGTAGTTACAGAGCATGGCAAAAAGAGATAATGAGTCATTTAAGGAGTATGCCCAGCGGTGGAGGGCTTTGGCTGCACATGTGACACCCCCTTTGTTGGAGAAAGAACTGGTCTTCATGTTCATGGAAACCCTGCCACCGTTATACTATGATCGATTGATCGGCAGCGTATCTTCCAATTTCTCAGACATGGTAATCATCAGTGAAAGACTAGAAAATGGACAGAGAAGCGGCAAGATTGCCCATGGTCCCGCAGGTACAACCACCCACAAGAAGCCATTCTCCGAATTTTCGAAGAAGAAAGAAGGAGAGAC
Organism: Astragalus membranaceus; assembly: GCA_039519185.1. NCBI lineage: Eukaryota > Viridiplantae > Streptophyta > Magnoliopsida > Fabales > Fabaceae > Astragalus > Astragalus membranaceus. The sequence continues at coordinate 105,306 of CM076852.1, read as the reverse complement.
CAACACCATCACCATAAGCCCGCCTTATCAACCACAAAATACCCCTGTCCCCACTCAAACACAACCAACCCTTCCACTACAAAATAACTACCATAAAAACTACCAAGACAAAAAACAGACCACCTTTGACCCCATCCCCATGTCCTATACTGACCTTTTCAGCTATCTTGCCCCAAACAAGCTCATCAATACCAGACCCATGAAACCAGTCCAGCCACCCTACTTCCGAGGCTACAATCCCAACGTTACATGTGCATTTCATGAAGGGGCAGTTGGACATGCTGTTGAGGACTGCAAGGCCTTTAAAATTGTAGTGCAAGATCTGATTGATACCAAAGGGATAACCTTCAAACAAGAAAGCCCAAGCATCACAACTAATCCGCTGCCTGGTCATGAGAAACCTACAACCAATGCCATCCATGATATGGGGGGCCAATCCTTAATCAGAACTGTGCAGTGTATCCAGACACCCTTAGAGGTTATTCATGCAGAGCTGTGCAAGTTCGGGGTCATCAAGAGAGGCTGTACTCAGAAGGAAGTCTGTGTTGATGTTAATTGTGCTGGGGCATGTGAGGCCTTCAAGACAGTTTTGCAGGACCTATTGATCGTCATATAATCCAAATAGGTGTGCAAGAGAAAGAGGAGGATGTGCTGACTTTCCAATCAGATAAGAATAGAAATGTTCAGAAACCTATTGATGTCTCGTATAGCCGAAAGCCGATCGTGGAGAGACCTAAGACCATTGTGATTCCTGTCCCAGCTCCTTATCAAAAGAACAGTGCCGTTCCATGGAGCTATGGGGTGTTAGTTCCAATTCAGAAGCCTCAAGTTGTTCCCGATGTCACAAACATTGCGGGAAGCAGTGGAGTCACTAGAAGCGAACGTGTTTATGTCTCCGAAGTCTTGAAAGAAGGTCCCTCAAAGGAAGATGAGGAAAGGATTCGAAAAGGTAAAGGTATGACACAAGAGCCCAAGGAAAGTAGGAAGGTGTCAGAGCAAGAAGCCACTAAATTTTTGAAGATCATGCGGCAGAGTGATTACAAAGTGGTGGACCAGTTGCACCACACTCCTGCAAAGATCTCTATCATGTCCCTACTGCTCAATTCTGAGGCCCACTGTGCAGCTCTAATGAAAGTATTAAATGAAGCCCATGTAGCCCAGAACATCACTGTTGACCAGCTCGATGGCATCGTAGGGAATATTGTTGCATCCAATTATATTACCTTTACTGATGATGAGCTCACCCCTGAGGGGAAGGGGCATAATCAGGCACTTCACATTTCAGTTAGATGTGGTGAATATACACTCTCTCGGGTCCTCATCGACAATGGATCCTCTTTGAATGTCATGCCCAAATCTACTATGAGCAGACTAGATGTAGACTGTTCGTATATGAAGCCTAGCTCAACACTAGTTAGGGCATTTGACGGATCCAAGAAGGAGGTTATGGGAGAAATGGAGTTCCAGATGCAGATAGGGCCAGAAGTATTTTATGTGAATTTTCAGATCGTGGACATTGCATCATCCTACAGCTGTCTCCTGGGGAGACCCTGGATTCATGCTGCCGGCGCTGTTCCTTCATCCCTCCACCAAAGGCTTAAGTTTGTAGTCGACGACAAGCTGATTGTCGTTTTTGGAGAAGAAGAGTTCATAATTAGCAAGCCCCATCCTTCTCAATACATTGATGCTGCAGAGGAGTCACTTGAATCTGCCTTTCAGTCGCTGGAAATTGCAAATGCTGCTTTCGTGGGGGAAGAAGCCCCATTGTCTGCACCAAAAATATCTAACGCTGCTATCATGGTAGCCAAGGTCATGTTGAAAAACGGTTACCAGATTGGAAAAGGGTTGGGAAAGTCCGAGCAGGGAATTCTGGCGCCGGTTCAGCTGCGAGAGTACAAGGATAGACGTGGGTTAGGATATTGGCCCACTCAAGCTGATAAGAAGAGAATGGCTGAGGAAAAGCGAGAAAGGAGGCTAGCTAAGCGTCAGGGGCGGAAACCAAGCTTGAAGAAGGTTCCTATTTATGATCTCTCCCAGAGCTTCAGGAGCGCGGGTATGCTGGACCCCAATCAGGTGGCCGTCATTGAGGAAGAATCAGTTATGGAAGACAAAGGTGTGGACTTAGTGCGTCACAGTGCTGCAGATGAAGAGCTTGATAATTGGAAGATCATTGATTTCCCTGTTATTTTCATTCCAAAGTAATGATTTCGCAATGTAAATTCTTTGGCTCTGCCCAAGGCCTTAGAATATTTCATAAGGGCATGCATGTTTTTTCTTCGAATATCATCTATCAATAAAATGTTGTTTTGGACTCTCAAATGAATAAATTTGCTTTTCATTATCATGTGTCTTCATCTTGTGTTTCTATTTTGCTTGTTCATTTCTTTCTATTCCCGCAAATGCAGATCTAAAATGAATATCTTTGAAAATAATGATGCCAACGGTTCATATGTTAATTTTGATCACCCCGTTAATCAAGCTGAGGATGATGTTGAGAATGACTGGGAAACTCCTCCAGAATTGATGAGAATGGTTGAACAAGAGGAAAAGGTTATTCAGGCGCATGGGGAATCTGTTGAGATAATTAACCTAGGCACAGAGGACAGTAAGAAGGAAGTAAAGGTGGGTACTTCAATAAAGGAAAGTGAGCGCAAGAAGCTAATCGAACTCCTGCATGACTATGTTGATGTCTTCGCATGGACTTATCAGGATATGCCAGGGTTAGATACTGACATAGTGGTGCATAAGTTGCCGGTCAAGCCAGAATGTCCTCCGGTAAAGCAGAAACTGAGAAGAATGAAGCCAGAAATGTCCTTAAAGATCAGAGATGAGGTGAAAAAGCAGTTTGACGCTGGGTTCCTAGCGGTAGCCAAGTATCCGCAATGGGTTGCTAACATCGTGCCGGTTCCGAAAAAGGACGGGAAAGTTAGAATGTGCATTGATTACAGAGATCTGAATCGTGCTAGTCCCAAAGATGATTTTCCCCTGCCCCATATTGATGTCTTAGTGGATAGTACGGCGCAACATTCACTGTTCTCCTTCATGGATGGGTATTCAGGGTATAACCAGATCAAGATGGCTCCTGAGGATATGGAGAAGACAACTTTCACAACTCTTTGGGGAACATTCTGTACTGTTACAGAGTCATGCCATTCGGGTTGAAGAACGCCGGTGCTACCTATCAAAGGGCTATGGTCACATTATTCCATGACATGATGCACAAAGAAATAGAGGTCTACGTGGACGATATGATCGCAAAGTCTAAAACTGATGAGGAACACATTGTCAATTTGCAAAAGCTCTTCGAGCGGTTGAGAAAATTCAAGCTCAGATTAAATCCTGCCAAGTGTACCTTTGGCGTGCGATCAGGAAAGTTGTTGGGATTCATCGTCAGCCAAAAGGGGATAGAAATCGATCCAGACAAGGTGCGTGCGATTCTTGAGATGCCAGTTCCTAAAACAGAAAAAGAGATTCGGGGTTTTCTTGGAAGGCTGAACTACATCTCTAGGTTTATATTCCAATTGACTGCCACTTGTGAACCAATCTTCAAACTATTGTGCAAGAATCAAGAGACCAAATGGAATGATGATTGTCAAGAAGCATTTGAAAAGATCAAGAAATATCTTCAGAATCCACCTATCTTGATGCCTCCTGTACTCGGCAGACCTCTGATCCTGTACCTAACCGTGCTAGATAGCTCAATGGGTTGTGTGTTAGGGCAACATGATGAATCTGGGAAGAAAGAGCATGCCATTTACTATTTGAGCAAGAAATTCACTGACTGTGAAACAAGGTACTCGCTGCTAGAAAAGACTTGTTGTGCTTTAGCTTGGGCTGCTCATCGTTTGAGGCAGTACATGCTAAGTCACACTACTTGGTTGGTATCTAAAATGGATCCTATCAAGTACATCTTCGAGAAGCCTGCACTTACAGGGAGACTCGCCCGTTGGCAAATGCAGTTATCAGAATATGATCTCCTATATGTCACCCAGAAAGCAATTAAAGGTAGTGCACTGGCTGAGTACCTGGCACACCAGCCCGTTGAAGATTATCAGCCTATGCAGTATTGTAACATCCCCTAATTAGCTAATTAGATTAATTAAATTAGCTAGAGGTTAAGTTGATTAAATTGCAGTAATTATGTGATAATGAGAAGTTATAAATAATAGTTGTACATAATTAGAATATTATGTTAAGCTAGTGAGTTATGGGATTAGGGTGGTGTTAGGAGTAATTTAAGAGAGTATTAGAGAGTAGGGGTATTTTGGCCCTTTCACCTCATTAAATGAGGCTCCAGCTGACCAAAACACCACAACACACTTCACTTCCCTCATTTTTCTGAAATACAGCAAGTAGTAGAGAGGAGGAGGAGAGAACTCGAGAGAGAGAGTGGAGAAGAAAGAGGAGGGATTCTACCTCATTTGTTCATGCATGTTGAATCCAAAACCACCATTGTTCATCATTCTTCTTCCTCTATACATTGATGCTCAGAAAATTCCCATCAACCCTTCTCATCACCATTTCACCATTTTTGTTCACATGAAGCTCCAAGCTCCAAAAATGGAGTCCAATAGCTGAAATACAGTTGCATGTTCATTTTGGGAGCCACAAAGCGAGTAGCAACCCTCATAAGGTAGATTGGGAGTGAAGTTCGAAGTATTATAGGCCAAGCTCTATCGGTTCAGTTTTTGGAACGTTTAGAGTAGCGTGGAGTCGAGTCCGAAGTCATTCGTGAAGTCATTTCTTCGTTCCATCTCGCGGATTCGTTGATTTTGCGATTTTCATCGCAACCGGTGAGTTCTATAACTCGCTTAGGGAATATGTTTGTGTTTCTGAATCTTCTTTTCGAAAACCATGGTCATGTATTTGTGTTATCAAAAGAAATTTTATCGAAAACCGTTTTCCCAAAGATCATGATTTAACTATGAATTTCTTGATTGATTGTTGGGTGAGCTGAATTGGATTGCTATGATATAGCGTTTTAATGCAAGTTTGAGTTTGGGTTTCGATCGGAAGGGAAGTGGGAATCGGAATGGAATGGAATAACACATGAAAAACCTGTTTTCTGGAAACTGATGGAGACACACGGATCGTGTGCCTCTGGGCACGGGTCGTGCGCCTCCATCTGATACGACATGAACTGTATTTTTAAAATACGCACGGATCGTGCGCCTTGTAGCACGGGTCGTGCGTAAGTCTCTGAAACTTTCTGTAAATTTTGTAGATAACGCACGGATCGTGCGCTTAGTCGCACGGGTCGTGCGTATCTTCCTGGAAAATTTCTACAAACTGTTCAACAACGCACGGGTCGTGCGTCTACACGCACGGGTCGTGTGAGACTTTCTGACCTTCAACTTCACAGTACCTTTTATCCATTCCAAATGATTCCAATCCCTTCTAATCCATTCCCCAAGGCTCCACAACAATGTAAAGGTAACAATGGTATGAGATTGAACATGTCCGATAGAAAGTTTGTGTGTTATGAATAAAATGGAAAACCGCACTTAGAGAACGCGAGAGTGCATATGCCAAGAATGTTAATAATACACAGTATTTGACTGATATTATACACTGAAATTGACGGATATGGTACATGGTACTTGACTGGAATGACTAACAGCCCATTGCGGGTACACAGACTGAAAATGTATAATAAATACAAGAGGAAAAAGGGTGACGACCCTAAGAGGTTAGCATACTAGGGGAGGGGAAGTCATGAGCCCCAAAACCTAGACTCAAGAATGTTTCCCCTGCTAGAAATAGCGGGATGGGTTCACCAAAAGGTCAAGAGATGCCTATAAAATAGGTAGACTGAGGTGTTATGCTAAAAACATGGAACAAAGATTGCATGCTTCATGTGTCGCTTAGGAGGGCCATGAGCATGAAGGTTACAGGAACTGAATGTATTTCCACGTGGTTGCTTTTTAGGACCACGAGTTCAAAACAAAGCATAATGAACCGCTAGAGTAGTAAGGGGTCTCGATAGGACTCACTGAGATAATGTTTATCTCACCCTTCATATTTGTGGTTTTTACAGAGAAACAGGGGAAAGCAAAGGCGGTAAAGCATGGTTAGCTGGTGTGACTCTTGGAGTCCTTGAAGACCTAGTTTAATGTTTTAGGCCTTTGTTCCGTTTATTGTTTCTATGTTTCGATTGTATAACTTCTGATGTTAAGTTGTAAAATCGTTTCCGCTACTTTATGTTTTGAGTATTGAACACCAGGATTATGCACAAGTCTTAAGTTTTGGAACTTAAGCATTTTCAGAAAGTTTATGAGGTTCAGAGAACCAGTTATTATGCATTGTCAAAAGTTTTAGTTGTGTTCAATATTTCAATAACAGGAAGTTACTCTGATGTATGCCATTTAGTGCATTTCGGTAGTTCTATATTTTAGAATTTATCGGGGTGTTACATTATGGTATCAGAGCAGTTCGACCTAGTCGGGCTTAGACAGTTAGGGTGGTTTTGTCCCTCGAGTAACTCTGCTATCTTGCTTCTTGTGATACTAAGAGACATTGAGACTGATCAACTTAATACTTGGTGTATCATTTGCAGAATTATGGCAGGAGGATCGAGGAATAACCCACCGATTGATCCGCATTCTGCATGGATGCAGAATGTGATCGAGAGACAGTAGAAAATGATGGAAGATATGTTGCAGATGCAGCAGAATGCTCAAGCCTAGCCTCAGCAAGTTCCCGAGCCTCAAGTTGACCCAAGGAGGGTTTTCTCTGAATTCCTGAAAATGAAGCCGTCCGAGTTCAGAGGAGGACCGGATGTCATGGAAGCTCAGCATTGGCTAGACGATATAGAGAAGATTTTCGTGGCTATGCAAGTCACTGATGATGATAAGCTGAGATTGGCGACGCATATGCTGAAAGGTGAAGCTAACAACTGGTGGATTAATACCAAAGCCATGATGGTAACTATGGATACTCCCCAGACTTGGGAACATTTCAAGCAGGTCTTTTTGGAGCAGTTCTTCCCAACAGCCATGAGGTTTGACAAGGAGAACGAGTTTCTGACTCTCACTCAAGGAAGTTCAACTGTGGGTCAGTACGCGGCTAAGTTCGAAGAGTTATATCAATTCTTCGGTTTGGCCGGGTATGCTCCCAACGACAAGTGGAAAACCGAAAGGTTCAAGTATGGGCTGAGGGAAGACATTGCTCAGAGTTTGAGTTCTTTTGCTTATACTAACTATACTGCCATGGTTCAACAAGCACACATAGCTGAGAGTGACTTGAAGAGGTTATATGCAAGCAGAAAAGTATTCCATCAGAATAAGAAGAATGTTGGATCATCCAACCATCAGACGGGTCCCAGGCACAACTCCAACAAAGGGAAGCAGGTTCAGTCATCGAACTCCTCAAGGTTCAGTACATGTTCCAACTGTGGAAAGTATCATCAGGGTAAATGCCAGATGGGATCCAACCAATGTTATTTCTGCAAGAAAGAAGGTCATTTTGCACGGGACTGCCCCGAGAAGGAGAAGAGTCAAGGAAGTAACCCTACTGCTACAACAACTCATGGAAGGGTTTACACCTTGGATGCCCAGAAGGTCACACCGTCAGATAATCTACTCAGGGGTATGGGATCTCTTTTTAATAACTCTGTTAGTATTTTATATGATTCAGGTGCGACCCATTGCTTTATATCTCAAGTTTGTGTTGAACGGTTGGGATTGGCTTTAACTCCTTTGCCTCAACCAATCTCCATTAAGACCGCTGCTGAGGGTAGTGTTCCGACCCAAGCGATATGTGAAAATTGTCTTCTATCCATTGGAGATAGGAATTTTGTAGTAGACTTCATTTGTTTACCAATGAAGGGCATGGACGTCGTCCTAGGCATGAGTTGGATGACGGCCAACCATGTGACCATAGATTGCTTCCATCGAACTATCGGTTTTGCCTCCGAGTCAGTGGAGCTACAACCGCCCAATTCAGAAGCTGTTATTTCCTTCACTTCGGCCAATAATTATCTGTTCCAAGGCGCGGAAGCTTACGTCATGATGCTGTCTGCATCCACTGAGACAGGTCAGGATTTATCTTCTGTGCAAGTTGTTAATGAATTTCTTGATGTGTTTCCCGACGAAGTTCCTTCGTTTCCTCCGGATCGTGAAGTAGAATTCTCTATAGAGTTGGTTCCGGGCACTGGACCTATTTCTATAGCCCCGTATAGAATGTCGCCGTTAGAATTGAGGGAATTGAAAGTTCAACTGGAAGAGCTAATTTCCAAGCGGTTTATCCGGCCGAGTGCCTCACCATGGGGTGCTCCAGTGTTGCTCGTAAAGAAGAAGGACGGAAGTATGAGATTGTGTATCGATTATCGTCAGTTGAATAAGGTGACTGTCAAGAACAAGTACCCTCTACCGAGAATTGATGATTTGCTAGATCAGTTGAGGGGAGCTTCTGTATTTTCAAAGATTGATTTGAGGTCTGGCTATCACCAAATCAGGGTTCGAGCTTTGGACGTTCCGAAGACCGCTTTCCGTACGAGGTATGGACACTATGAATTTGTAGTGATGCCCTTCGGTTTGACCAATGCTCCAGCCGTATTCATGGATTATATGAATCGGATTTTTAATCCCTATCTGGATCAGTTTGTGGTGGTATTCATTGATGATATCTTGGTGTTCTCTAAAACGATTGAGGAGCATGTGCAACATCTCCGAATTGTTCTGAATGTACTCCGAGAGAAGAAGTTGTATGCTAAGCCATCCAAATGTGATTTTTGGATGCCCGAAGTTAAGTTTCTGGGTCATGTGATATCTCAGGAAGGTGTTGCAGTGGATCCCAGTAAGATCGAAGCTGTGGTAGGCTGGGAACAGCCGTCTACGGTTACTGAGGTAAGAAGTTTCTTGGGATTAGCTGGGTATTATCGAAGATTCATCCAAGGATTTTCCCAGCTGGTTCTTCCACTCACTCGGTTAACTCGCAAGGGTCAGCCGTTTGTTTGGGACTCAGACTGCGAAGATTGTTTCATGGAATTGAAGGGTCGTTTGACTTCTGCACCTATCCTGATTCTTCCAGATCCGTCAGTAGGATTCCAAATCTATTGCGACGCTTCTGGTAAGGGTTTGGGATGTGTCCTGATGCAGAATCGACAAGTAGTCGCTTATGCCTCCAGACAGTTGAAACCGCATGAGGAGAATTACCCCACTCATGATTTAGAGTTGGCAGCGATTGTGTTTGCCCTAAAGATTTGGAGACATTACCTGTATGGGTCTCGTTTCGAAGTCTTTAGCGACCACAAGAGCCTTAAGTATTTGTTTGACCAAAAGGAGCTGAACAACAGACAGAGGAGATGGGTAGAATTTCTGAAAGATTATGATTTTGAATTGAAATATCATCCTGGTAAGGCTAATGTTGTTGCCGATGCTTTAAGCAGAAAGTCTATCCATACTGCAGAGCTGATGATGCACGAGATGTCCTTGTTGGAATCATTTAGAGATCTCAATTTGAGGGTGAAGGCAAGAAGGGGCAGGTTGGTGTTGAGTCACATTCGGATTTCAAGTCCCTTGAGAGATCTAATTCGCTCAACCCAAGAAGATGATGTGGAACTACAAGCGCAGAAGAGATTGCCGAACTACACCGAAGACGGTGATGGTGTGATTTGTTTTGATGGCAGAATCTGTGTGCCGAATGACGAGGATGTGAAGAGGCAAGTTTTAGAGGAGGCTCATAAGAGTCAGTTCTCAATACATCCTGGGTCTACCAAGATGTATCGGGATCTGAAGCGATTGTACTGGTGGCCGGGTATGAAAGTGGATATTGCAGAGTTTGTGTCTCGATGCTTGACTTGTCAAAAGGTCAAGATAGAGCACCAGAAACCAGGTGGCCAGTTACAGCCGTTGAATGTACCTGAATGGAAATGGGAAAGCATATCTATGGATTTTGTTATGGGGTTACCACGGTCCCAAGCCGGAAATGATTCTATTTGGGTAGTGGTGGACCGCCTGACCAAGTCCGCTCATTTTATTCCAGTGCGTTCGACTCACAAGGTTGCTAGGTTAGCAGATGAGTACCTTAAGAATATTGTTAAGTTGCATGGAATCCCTACAAGTATCATCTGTGATCGAGATCCCAAGTTTACATCTCGATTTTGGAGAGCGTTGAATATGGCGTTGGGAACAAAGGTGTGTGTTAGCACTGCGTACCATCCTCAGACAGACGGGCAGACTGAGAGGACAATCCAGACATTGGAGGATATGTTGAGAGCTTGTGTACTGGATAGTGGAGGCAGATGGGAGGATCACCTTCCATTGGTGGAATTCTCATACAACAACAGTTATCATTCTAGTATCGGAATGGCTCCATACGAAGCATTGTATGGGAGAAAGTGTAGAACACCATTGTGTTGGTGGGATGTAGGTGAGCAGAGATTGTTGGGACCGGATTTAGTCCGGGAGACTACGGAGAAGATCCGTCAGATAAGAGAAAGGATGAAAGCTGCGCAGAGTCGGCAAAAGAGTTATGCGGATAAGAGGAGAAGGCCGTTAGAATTCGAAGAAGGAGATCATGTCTTTTTGAAACTTTCTCCAACCATCGGGACCGGTATCGCTTTGCGAGCGAAGAAGCTCAGTCCTCGGTATGTCGGACCCTTCCAGATTATCGAGCGTGTTGGGCCGGCGGCGTATCGCATTGCCTTACCTCCAGAATTGTCCAGACTACATGATGTATTTCATGTATCGCAGCTAAGGAAATATATTCATGATCCGAATCAACCTTTGAGCCATGAAGCGATCGACATCAGACCGGATCTATCTTATCATCCTACCCCAATCAGAATCATCGAACGCGGCGAGAAAACGCTCCGGACAAGGTCAGTTCCTATTGTCAAGGTGCTTTGGGACGGTGCGTCACCTGACGAAGCGACATGGGAAGTAGAGGAGAGCATGCGGGAGAAATATCCGTATTTGTTCGAGTAAGGTATGTTTTGTCAATTTTGAGGACAAAATTTTAGAAGTTGGGGTGATTGTAACATCCCCTAATTAGCTAATTAGATTAATTAAATTAGCTAGAGGTTAAGTTGATTAAATTGCAGTAATTATGTGATAATGAGAAGTTATAAATAATAGTTGTACATAATTAGAATATTATGTTAAGCTAGTGAGTTATGGGATTAGGGTGGTGTTAGGAGTAATTTAAGAGAGTATTAGAGAGTAGGGGTATTTTGGCCCTTTCACCTCATTAAATGAGGCTCCAGCTGACCAAAACACCACAACACACTTCACTTCCCTCATTTTTCTGAAATACAGCAAGTAGTAGAGAGGAGGAGGAGAGAACTCGAGAGAGAGAGTGGAGAAGAAAGGGGAGGGATTCTACCTCATTTGTTCATGCATGTTGAATCCAAAACCACCATTGTTCATCATTCTTCTTCCTCTATACATTGATGCTCAGAAAATTCCCATCAACCCTTCTCATCACCATTTCACCATTTTTGTTCACATGAAGCTCCAAGCTCCAAAAATGGAGTCCAATAGCTGAAATACAGTTCCATGTTCATTTTGGGAGCCACAAAGCGAGTAGCAACCCTCATAAGGTAGATTGGGAGTGAAGTTCGAAGTATTATAGGCCAAGCTCTATCGGTTCAGTTTTTGGAACGTTTAGAGTAGCGTGGAGTCGAGTCCGAAGTCATTCGTGAAGTCATTTCTTTGTTCCATCTCGCGGATTCGTTGATTTTGCGATTTTCATCGCAACCGGTGAGTTCTATAACTCGCTTAGGGAATATGTTTGTGTTTCTGAATCTTCTTTTCGAAAACCATGGTCATGTATTTGTGTTATCAAAAGAAATTTTATCGAAAACCGTTTTCCCAAAGATCATGATTTAACTATGAATTTCTTGATTGATTGTTGGGTGAGCTGAATTGGATTGCTATGATATAGCGTTTTAACGCAAGTTTGAGTTTGGGTTTCGATCGGAAGGGAAGTGGGAATCGGAATGGAATGGAATAACACATGAAAAACCTGTTTTCTGGAAACTGATGGAGACACACGGATCGTGTGCCTCTGGGCACGGGTCGTGCGCCTCCATCTGATACGACATGAACTGTATTTTTAAAATACGCACGGATCGTGCGCCTTGTAGCACGGGTCGTGCGTAAGTCTCTGAAACTTTCTGTAAATTTTGTAGATAACGCACGGATCGTGCGCTTAGTCGCACGGGTCGTGCGTATCTTCCTGGAAAATTTCTACAAACTGTTCAACAACGCACGGGTCGTGCGTCTACACGCACGGGTCGTGTGAGACTTTCTGACCTTCAACTTCACAGTACCTTTTATCCATTCCAAATGATTCCAATCCCTTCTAATCCATTCCCCAAGGCTCCACAACAATGTAAAGGTAACAATGGTATGAGATTGAACATGTCCGATAGAAAGTTTGTGTGTTATGAATAAAATGGAAAACCGCACTTAGAGAACGCGAGAGTGCATATGCCAAGAATGTTAATAATACACAGTATTTGACTGATATTATACACTGAAATTGACGGATATGGTACATGGTACTTGACTGGAATGACTAACAGCCCATTGCGGGTACACAGACTGAAAATGTATAATAAATACAAGAGGAAAAAGGGTGACGACCCTAAGAGGTTAGCATACTAGGGGAGGGGAAGTCATGAGCCCCAAAACCTAGACTCAAGAATGTTTCCCCTGCTAGAAATAGCGGGATGGGTTCACCAAAAGGTCAAGAGATGCCTATAAAATAGGTAGACTGAGGTGTTATGCTAAAAACATGGAACAAAGATTGCATGCTTCATGTGTCGCTTAGGAGGGCCATGAGCATGAAGGTTACAGGAACTGAATGTATTTCCACGTGGTTGCTTTTTAGGACCACGAGTTCAAAACAAAGCATAATGAACCGCTAGAGTAGTAAGGGGTCTCGATAGGACTCACTGAGATAATGTTTATCTCACCCTTCATATTTGTGGTTTTTACAGAGAAACAGGGGAAAGCAAAGGCGGTAAAGCATGGTTAGCTGGTGTGACTCTTGGAGTCCTTGAAGACCTAGTTTAATGTTTTAGGCCTTTGTTCCGTTTATTGTTTCTATGTTTCGATTGTATAACTTCTGATGTTAAGTTGTAAAATCGTTTCCGCTACTTTATGTTTTGAGTATTGAACACCAGGATTATGCACAAGTCTTAAGTTTTGGAACTTAAGCATTTTCAGAAAGTTTATGAGGTTCAGAGAACCAGTTATTATGCATTGTCAAAAGTTTTAGTTGTGTTCAATATTTCAATAACAGGAAGTTACTCTGATGTATGCCATTTAGTGCATTTCGGTAGTTCTATATTTTAGAATTTATCGGGGTGTTACAAGTATGACTTTCCAGATGAAGATATCATGGCCTTGTTTGAAGAAGGGAAATCCCCAAAAGACGAAAGATGGAGAGTGGTGTTTGATGGTGCCTCCAACATATATGGGCACGGAGCCGGGGCAGTGCTGATTTCCCCTGATAATCGCTTCATTCCGTTCACCGCCAGATTAAGCTTCTACGTCACCAATAATATTGCAGAATATGAGGCATGTATTCTTGGTATCCAGGCAGCCATTGATTGGAAAGTTAAGAGACTTGATGTGTATGGAGATTCAGCTCTAGTCATTCACCAAGTGAATGGTGATTGGGAGACCAGAGACTCCAAGTTGATCCCTTACCGAGACTACGTTCTAGAGTTGGTTGAGCCTTTTGAGGAAATCACATTTCAGTATCTTCCTCGCAATGAGAATCAGTTGGCTGATGCACTAGCCACTTTATCTTCAATGTTCAATATCACCTACGACAAAAGCTTGACTCACATCAGGATTCAGCATCGAGATTTGCCAGCACATCATTACTGCGCGGCAATTGAGGGAGAGTCTGATAACAAGCCCTGGTATCATGACATCAATCAGTACATTTTGAACAGAGAGTACCCTCCTGGAGCGTCAGAGAATGACAAGAGAACCCTCAGAAGATTGTCAAGGAATTTATTTTTGAACGGTGAAGTTCTATACAAGAGGAATTATGATATGGTCCTCCTGAGGTGTGTGGCAGAATAAGAGGCAACAAAAATCATGAAAGAAGTCCATGAAGGCTCGTTTGGGGTTCAGTCCAGTGGGCACACTATGGCAAGAAAAGTCTTAAGAGCTGGCTATTATTGGTTGCAAATGGAATCAGATTGCTATAGTTTCGTGAGAAGATGTCACAAGTGCCAAATCTACGCTGATCACATTCATGTGCCACCCGCTTCCCTAAATGTCCTGACGGCATCTTGGCCATTCTCAATGTGGGGCATGGACGTCATAGGTCCTATCGAGCCTAAGGCATCAAATGGGCATCGCTTCATCCTTGTCGCTATTGATTACTTCACCAAGTGGGTTGAAGCTGCTTCATACTCCAGCATTACTAGCTCTGTGGTTGCTAAGTTCGTAAAGAGAGATCTGGTTGGCGCTATGGGCTTCCAGACAAGATTATCACAGATAATGGCAGCAACCTGAACAGTAAGATGATGAAAGAGTTATGCGAGGACTTCAAAATCCAACATCATAATTCTTCTCCATACAGTCCCAAGATGAATGCAGTCGAAGCAGCCAATAAGAATATCAAGAGGATTGTGCAAAAGATGGTAGTAACCTACAAAGATTGGCATGAGATGCTTCCTTTCGCTTTGCATGGGTATCGTACCTCAGTGCGCACTTCAACCGGGGCAACCCCTTTCTCTTTGGTGTATGGGTCGGAAGCAGTCCTCCCTATTGAAGTTGAGATACCCTCCCTACGGGTGCTGATGGAAACCAAGTTGTATCAACAAAGGATGAAGACAGCTTTCGACAAGAAGGTTCGTCCCCGAGAATTCAGCGAAGGAGACCTTGTGCTCAAGAAGATCCTGCCCATTCAGAGTGACCCCCGTGGGAAATGGACTCCTAGCTATGATGGACCATATGTGGTAAAGAAAGCCTTTTCTGGAGGAGCATTGATGCTCACCAACATGGATGGTGAAGAATTCAGAAACCCAGTCAATTCAGATTCAGTCAAGAAATATTACGCCTGAGAAAAATAAAAGAAAAAAAGAGAAAGATGAGCCAAGCAAGAATTAGCTCGCTAGGTTGAAAAACCGAAAGGGCGGCCTAGGCAAAAAAAGAGCGACCCGGTGGACTGAAAACTCGCAAAGAGCGGTCCACGCAAAAATTAGGGTCAGAAAGGTTGGACTTGAAAAAGTAAAAGAGGCAAGCAGCGCCTCCAAAAGCTTGGATAAAAGGATGATCAAGGATATAAGTATGGGTGATTGGCATCAACACTCCAAAGACAAAGAGAGCACATAAGATCTGTTGCGTCCATTTTTCTTTTTTTTTTAGTTTCAAAAAATTCTCAATGTACTCTTTTCAGTCGGCGCGACCTTTTGCGCGTTCGGTTTCCATATGAATAAAAAGTCCAAATTTTCCACTCCATCTGCTTATTGTTTTATCATTGTTTCCTTTTCATTTGTGCTTTAAAATGATGTTTTATGGTAGATGATAAATGAATTATGAAAATGTGCATAAATCAGAGCATTAAAATCATTGCGAAACTTTTGAGAATAATGAGAAAAGAAATGATCTCCCAATCAGGTAAATTCACAAGAATCAAACAAAAGCACTGATTGCGTCAAAACAATTCTCAAAAGGCTGAAGCATGACCCTCGCACCATTATGGACGACCATCGTGCCTCATAACGCAAGTCCTACGCTTTGGTCGAAACAGCGGAAAAAAAAAGGGACTAGAAAAAGAGCAAAAGAGCAATAAAACAAATAAAATTCATGCGTTGCATTCATCAAACATAGACAAAAAATTCATGCAAGCAAAAAGAAACTCCTGCATCACATCACATTCATCCAATCAAAAAGCAATCATGGCATTTGCATTGCATGCATTTGTTCATCTCACTTGCAGATACAAAGACGAATAAATACTTCGGTGTTAATCCTCACACTCAGTTCCCAGAAAATGCCCTCTTAGTTCGGAGTTCAAATCGCTCTTATCAGAGTTCAGTGCTCCCTCCTGTTCATGGTCTCACATCGTGTACGAGCAACGCGATGGACCGCAGCCCCATGTGAGGTTCAACGGAATAGTTGTATCAGCCTAAGATACAGTGGACGTCGTGCATTGATCAGTATATCAGTTCCGGAGCTGATAACGATCCCCCCGGTCGCTCGAAAGACCAGAGATTCTCAGGATGCGTGCTCCTCAAAGCCACGTGCAAACTCGGATTCGCAAGGTTTCGTTTACAGGTTTTAGGTAGCCTAGCATTTTACCGCTTTCTTTATCGCTTTCTTCATTTAGCGCTTTCCTCGCCTTTCGCAGTTAGCGTGCATGTTGTTAACCACTTCGTTTATTGTTTCCTCATCAACACTCCAAGTGTTGATTCAAAAAAAAGAAAAAAGAAAAAAAAAAAGAGAAAAGAAAAGAGAAAAGAAAAAGGAGAAAAGAGAAAAAAGAAAATTCGGGTTTCTCCAAGTAGACAAAATTGGTATAATTTCTGAATTCTTTATTCCTATTTTATCTTCGAAATATGTCTCGGCCAATTCATATTTCTTGGTAAAATCCAAATAAAGAGGGGCAGCTGTCATACCCTAATTTTGTCCGACTAGTCAAAAACAAAAAAACAATAAAAGTTTTTATCCCCATTGGGTCACGTATCGTTTTAGACACATGTAATTCTCTAGCGATCGTCATACAATGTTTATTTTACTCGTTTTTATTGTTGATATCGTAGATATTAGATTATTTATTATAGTTAGTGCAAAAATAAGTGAAGAAGCTGAATAGGCAATAGTTTTATTACATAGTCAAGTTTCTTTTACACAAAGCAAAAAAAGAAAATAGTACAAAATTAAAATACAAAATCAGCAAAAGGATGTAAATAGTACAAAAATTTAAAAATACAAGAAAAAAGAAGAAAAGAGGCGCATCAGCTGGTTGCCCTAGCTAGGGTTTTTCCCCTTAGATGTTGTCCTTCCTCCATTGCCAGCTATTGTCCTTTGCCCACACAAAATATCTGTCCTTTTTTTCTCAGCCAGTTGAGGCCTGTCCTTTCTTTCCTCACCACAGCACCCTAAATTTGCCCTAACTTCTGTCCTTTTAATTCCTGAGCACCACACCAGCCTTCCTATAAATACCAAACAGTGATACACAGTAAAAGGGTCAGACGGGAACAGTGACGCAAAAACGCAGAAAATACACACACACAGATACAGATTCACAGTCTTCAAAGCCAAAATTAGAGTTTTTACACCAGAACCCTAATCTCAGAGCGTCAAAGTTTTTTTTAAAACAAGTAGGAAGAGCAAGAGACTGTGCAGGGAGTACTCTTTCGAAAATTTTGAAAGCTGAGGTGGTTATCTACATCCCTTAATCTTTTCAGATTCTGTAAGATATGAAAATACATGTGTGCACAGTATATTGAATGTTGTTTTGTAAATGTATGGTTTCTTGTGGTATGTTATTTTTTGTTAAATATAGTGTGTTATTGTTGCTGCCCTACGGGTAAGAAAAACAGAGAAAGAAAGAATGCTAAGAGAAACTAAGAGGAAGAAAGATTGTTGAAAAACTGAGAGAAAGAGAAATAAAAAATGAGAGGGGGAACAACACATAAGAAAAGTAGGGAAGAAAAAACTTAGAACAAAGAGGGAGAGGAATCAGCTAAAAAAAGGGAAAGAGAGAAGAAGGTAGAGAGAAAGTTTAGACACAAAATTAGAACAAAGTTTGAGAGCAAAAGAGACCAAAATATGTGAGAATAGAAACAGTAGAAGATATGAGAGAAGAGGGTCCTTACCTTGACAACAACCGTGACCACCACCAAAGCACCCCATCGTCGTTTCCTCTCTCTCTCTCATCACCGTGAACCACCATTACCCATCTCTCTCTCTCTCCATCTCGCACCACCATTCACGGTGGCCACCTCCGTAGCTTCACCGTAGCCCACAGAAACCGTACCATCACTCCTCTATCACGGCCAAACGACCATCCACCACTAAACGGTCACCACCACCACTGTCAAATCCATCATGCCGCCCAATAACCCCCAAACGGTCACATCACCGCAGCCCACCAATCTCACAACAACCACCAAGTCACCCAAAACCGTTCACCCCCAAGTAGCCACGGTAACCCCCAAACGACCACCACTTACGAACCACCGTCAGATCCCCTTTCCCATCGCGAATAAAACCCGAATCGAACAAAAAAACCGCGCCGTAGACCACCTTTCTCTCTTTCGTTTTCTTTCTCCACATCTCTCACCTCCGCTTTTTGAAAAGAAAACTCCTCATTCGTTGAGAAAGGGAGAGAGCAAGATTAAGGTTATTAGGGGTCGGTGAGAAGAAGAGAGAGTGAGAATAGGGAGGTGAGGAGAGGAAAAATTGGTGCGGAGGAGAAGAGGGACTGAGAGACGGTGAAAAGAAAGAAAACTGGGAGAATGAGAGGAAAATCGAAATCAGGGTTATGGGAGATTGGTGCGGCGCTGAGAGAGGGGGTTAGAAATTAGGTTTAGAGTTTTAGGTTTTGCTTTATATACATGTGGTTTTAATTAATTTTAATTTTAATTTTTAAAATAAAAAAAACATCAGATTAGGTTTCGCACCCCTCCATTTCTTTACCACAACCCCCTGGAAGGCCCACGACTCATGGGCTGTTAAATCTGAAACTGAAACTGGACTACTGCTGTTTACACCCTCTATTTTCAAAAACACAGTCCCTGTTTTATTTTTATTTTTCGGATCTACCCTTCCTTTTAAAAATGAGTGTTTCTTTATTACATCATAATACTTCCAAACCGTCATCTTTCAAAATCAAACTTTGTTAGTAGTCTTGTGAAGCCTTTGCTTGCATGATTATTAACAATGAGGTACTAGTGGCTATCACTTGGAGCCTTTGCTCAATTGATCATCATGAATGCCTAATTTTCCTAACGATTTTCACTAAATCAAAAACTTTGTTAGTAGTCTTGCGAAGCCTTTGCTTGCATGATTATTAACAATGGAGTGCTAATGGTGGTCACTTGGAGCCTTTGCTCAATTGATCATCATGAAAGCTCAATTTTCACAATTAAACAAGATAAAAAACAAAAACCTTTTCTAGACAACCCAGAACTACGTAGCTTTGAATTCTCCATCGCACCGGGAGATACGTAGGAGCGGATACTCTCCGTCAAGCACAATAAACCAAAAACATTTTTCCTTTCAAAAACCAAACACTTTTCCAAAATAAAACATTTTTCAAAAACCAGAACTACGTAGCTTTGAATACTCCATCGCACCGGGAGATACGTAGGAGCGGATCCCCTCCGTCAAGCGCGAAAACTAAAGATTTTTCATTGAGTCATTCAACAACAAAAGAGGTAAAAACAAAGCATTTTTCCGAATCAACTTCGCAAATCACATATTTAATTAAGGTAACCCTTCTTTGAAGGGACGTTATGGGGTGCTAATACCTTCCCCATACGTAATTAGACCCCCGAACCCAAATCTAATGGTTCCAAAGACCATTGCTTTCCAAAAAAGGTTTTTCCGATGTTTTACCTTTAAAAAATATCGGTGGCGACTCTAAAATCCCGTTGTGCGAAGAAAAATCCCGCCAAGGATTTTTCGGGGTGCGACAGAAATGCAACCCATCGCAACGGGCGTATGCATGTGGTACCAGTCATCATCATCAATATATACCTTTATGGCATCTCCATCATCAATATATATGCCTTTATGGCATCTTCATCATCAATATATATGCCTTTATGGCATCTTCATCATCAATATATATGCCTTTATGGCATCTTCATCATCAATATATGGCGTCATCATCATCAATAAAGCCGTTATGCACATGAGATGCATGAGACACAATGTCATGCACCAAACACAACCACACACAATCACGGTCAACTTAGTGACCCATTACTTACCAGTTCGCCAATAAAAGGCACATCACCTGTCAAGTCATCATCACATATATCATCATCATCAATATCATCATCATCAATATCATCATCGCTAACAGCCTTTATGGCATCATCATCACTTGTATCATCATCATCAATATCATCATCATCAATATCATCAATCAAATTATTAGCCACTAGGGGCATTATCGGCAAAACCGTCAAAACATCATTATTGACACCGGGACAGCCACACAGGCGCCCATTCCGCAACAACCCATAACAATACCAGAGGAACGACGATTTTCCAAAAGAACGACAATTTTCCAAACAGTTGAGACACGGCAATTTTTCCCAAAAACAGTAACATATAACGATTAAGCCAACGGCTAAACAATTTTCCAGAAAAGTGAAT
>CM076852.1:52500-77500 GCA_039519185.1 Astragalus membranaceus | reverse complement strand
ATCGAACTGCACTCCTAATTTTTATAATTGAAGAATGCATGTCCTTCAATCCATCATTGACAGTAAGATTAAGAATATGTGCACAACACCTAACATGCAAATGTTCCCCTTTTAATGGATGTGAATTCCAATCCTCCATTCTACCTTTTAGGTAACTTATAGCAACATCATTAGAACTAGCATTATCAACTATGATTGTGAAAACCCTATCAATTATCCAACCCTCCAAACACTTTTCAATCTTTTTGCCAATTATCTCTCCCCTATGAGACGTAATCGGACAAAAATTAAGAATTCTTTTATGCAACTTCCAATCTTGATCAATGAAATGTGAAGTAAGAACCATATAGTTAATATTTTGCACAGAAGTCCATGTATCAGTTGTTAGACTAACACTTTGATTTGTTTTAGTAAACATGCTTCTTAACTTATGTTTCTCACTTGTGTAAAGAGCCAAACAGTCCCTAGCAATTGTAATCCTTCCGGGAATCGGGAGTCTAGGTTGTGCAACACTCATAAAATGACGAAATCCTTCATTTTCAACGAACGAAAAAGGCAACTCATCTACAATTATCATTCTAGCTAAAGCTTGTCTACATGTATCAAGATCAAAATGGACACCAACAAGTGCACTACCATTTCCTTTTCCATCTTCTTTTTTAACACTAAGAGTGCTTTGAGTAGGATCACGCAAATTTTGGGGAAACTTCTTACATTGTTTCTCCAAATGTTTTTTTAAAGTAGTGGTACCATTTATATGTGAATCACATGCATAAGATGCCCCACACCAATTACATTTAGCCCGTTTATTTGAAGCATTCTTTGTAAAATATTCCCAAACCCAAGATTTAGGCCTACAAGGTTTTCGTTTACCTGGATCTCCACCATTAGGTTCTTCATTTGCATTTGTAGGTGCTTCTCTGGTTTTCCTCTTCTTTTGAGGATTGGAACCTTCCACGGTTTCCAAATTAATAGCTTGCGGTTCCGTTGTTGGCATGAGTGAAGGGCTATTTTCAGCCTGCAAATGACATAAAATAGAACATTAGATAAAGTAAGAATGGCAACTACGGCAGCAACTATTCAGATTCATTAAATTGTGATATGGGAGTAATTACCTGATTTTCGATCACAAAAACATCTGGGGCAGCAACTACGGCAGCAACTGAGTTTACTTCGGTATCAACGGTCATGTCTAAACAATGATATAACAATGTAATAACATAATCAGGCACAAGCACCATGAAAAAACAATCGAACCACAACAATTTTAATCACATAACTCAACTTGGAATGTAACATAACTACCAAAATCAGGCACAAACAGTAATGTAACATAATCAGGCACAAACAGTAATGTAACAAACAGTAATCAGGCACAAACAGTAATGTAACATAACTACCAAAATCAAAACACAACAATTTTAATCACATAACTCAACTTGGAATGACAGTATGAAACAGCAGACTAATTTTAATCACAAAACAATTTAACTTTAATCACATAACAACAACAGAGTCACAAATCAGAAAACAAAACAATTAAATCACAACAGTTTAATTTTAATCACATAAGTCATAACAACAACAGAGTCACAGCTTGGAAACGATTCTGAAAATCACATTTTAATAACAAGAACAGTTCAAACCAGACTCACAGAAGTACATTTTAATGATAAATCAAAATCAAAAGTACATTTTAATGATAAATCATAGAACAAGATCAGATCAGTGACTCTGGATTTTAATAACAAAAGTACATTTTAATGATAAATCATAAGTACATTTTAATGATAAATCAAAATCACATTCTGAAAATCACATTCTGAAATCACATTTTAATCATAAGTACATTACGAAATCACATTCTGAAAATCACATTTTAATGATAAATCAAAATCAAAAGTACATTTTAATGATAAATCATAGAACAAGATCAGATCAGTGACTCTGGATTTTAATAACGAAAGTACATTTTAATGATAAATCATAGAACAAGATCAGATCAGTGAAACTCATAGAACAAAAGTACATTTTAATGATAAATCAAAATCAATAGTTACTAACCTGTTGTTGAACAACACAAAACGCAGAAACTTGAAGGAAGGGGAGAAGTGTTGCTGCTGCGAACTTGAACTGAAGCGTGCGAAGTGCGAACTGAGAGAGTGAGTTGAGTGTGGGTTGTGGTGGGCGGTGGCTGCGGCCGTGGCTGCGTTGCGTTGAGTTGAGGCGTTGAGTTCAGTGCGTTGAGTTCAGTGCGTTGAGTTGAGAGAGTTCAGTGCGTTGAGTTGAGAGAGTGAGTGAATCGTGGGTTGTGGTGGGCGGTGGCTGCGTTGCGTTGAATTGAGGCGGTGGTGGCTGCGGCCGTTGAGAGTTGAGACTGAGAGAGTGAGTTGTGAGAGTGAGTTGAGTTGTGAGAGCTGCGTGAACAGATAGGGTTGAGAATGAGAGCTGCGTGAATTGAATCTGATGGGCTGGGCTGGGCTGCGTGTTTTTATTTTTTGGTCCAATAGAGTATGTATTGGGCTGGGCTGCGTATAATTAAAAAAAATGAAATAATAAATAGGATTTTAGCGGTTTGGTTTGGTTCGGTTCGGTTTCTGAAATGAGAACCGAGAACCGAACCGAACCGCTCGGTGCAGTGAAAAACAAAACCGAACTAAACCGCTAGAAATCGGTTTTTTGCGGTTTTCGGTTTGGTTTGGTTCGGTTTGCGGTTCTCCTATTGGTTTGGTTCGGTTTTGAACACCCCTAGTGGGAACGTTGGGAACATTGCACCACGTCGTCACCCGGCGCATACTTGGAAGAAATACTTATCTAGGCGAGACGACCCATGCCTAGGCCAAGCGCAATGAGCATGGCCGGCTCCCCCGAGCACGAAGGCCAATTTCTCCCCATACATAATGTCTCGGACAATTTCAGTTGTGTTTTCATCCTGAGTGTCCCAAGCTAAGTTTGGTGGGGAGCACATCTCACCCGAAAGCCATTCACGGTATTCCCGAAAATTCGGTATTTTGATAACAAAATAGTTCGCTCGGGAGAATTGGAAAAAAGCTTGGTGGAAATATTGTGCATGGTACCGTGATATCCTGGAAAAATAATGGGGTCAAATAGAAACCTCAAGAGGCACCTTTGTATTTTTACGGTTTTTGTCGATTTTCAACAAGAAATTATATAAAATCGGTCCCTTGGTAGAATGGATTGGAAATTTATGGCGGCACTCCATATGCTTCCAGTAGCTCCCAGAAAAATATACAAGTCCAAATTCTATCTCTAAGTGCATAACTGTATTTTACGGTTTGTCGGTTTTGTGCGGTTCGGGAAAAACTTCAAATATGGACTTTTGCATCTCAGAATGCAAAATCCTTTTGGGGGCATCTTATATATGTTATTAGGGACTCCCAAAAAAATATTTGGCTCAAAATTCAATTTCTATGATTTATGGTGAATTTATGAAGTTTTACGGTAAAAATTCATAATAAATACACCGGTTGTCGGAAAATTACGAAAGTTGGTTGGAATGTACCTCTCAATAGCCTCTACAATGCTGCAAGAGAATGGAAAAAAATTCGTTCTAGAACTCCCAAAAAACGCAAAAAACTGACTGATGTCTCCACGGAAAAAAGGTCGACGCTGGGGGGAGAAGGGATTTGGTCCGTTATGCTACTATAGGGGGGCACCCTGTCAGGCCCCATGCTCCCATGTCCCAGGCGCCCAGGCGCTAGGCTCCAAGGCACCATGTCCCAGGCGCCCAGGCACTAGGCTCCAGGAGCATGCTCCCGTGCCCCAGACGCCCATGCACGTGTCCCGTCCGGTTGCTCCCCGTGTAGGCGCCATGCGCCCATGCCACAGGCGCCATGCCCAGGCTCCTTGTAGGGCTCAAGACGCGTCCCGTCCCGTTGCTCCTCGTGTAGGCGCCATGCGCCCTTGCCATAGGCGCCATGCCCCAGGTGCCTTGCGCCCGTGCCCAGGCTCCTGGCAGGGCTCCAAGACGCGTCCCGTCCCGTTGCTCCCAGTGTAGGTGCCATGCCCCCAGGCAACATGCGCCCCTGCCCAGGCTCCTGGCAAGGCTCCTTGACGCGTCCCGTCCCGTTGCTCCCTATATATATATATATATATATATATATATATATATATATATATATATATATATATATATATATATATATATATATATATATTTATATATATCAAAAGAATGAACGAACGAACAGAACAGAACGAACGAACGAAAGAAAGAAAGTAAGTAATTAAAAAATAAAAGAAAGGAATGTATTTGTCTAGGAATGGCGCACGAGGTCGCTTGCCCATACCAAGGCTCGGTTGGGTTGCGTTGCAAGATTCCACGGGTTCCATGCCCGAGGGTTAGCACGAGCACTAGCGACGCACATTTGGAGTTTTTCACGTTGTCCCTAGAAAAATGTTGCCACGTGTCTCGGCAAAGCGCCATGGCCAAGGCATTTCGGCGCCCATGCCCGGTTGGATCCGAAAGCATGCATGTCAATTTCTCCCCCCATACATGATGTTCAAGGAATTTTTTACTTGTGTATTAGTTCCCCGTGTCCCTAGTTAAGTTTTGTGGGAAGCGCATCTCATCCGAAGCATTTTACGGTAGTCGCGAAAAAACGGTATTTTGGTCAAAAAATTGTAAAAAATAGGTCGCTTGGTAGAATTGGGAAAAACTTGGTGGAAATATTGTACATGATGACATGATGTCCTAGAAAAATAATTGGGCCAAATAGAAACCCCTAGACGCACATTTGTATTTTTACGGTTTTTGACTATTATCAACAAAAAATTATATAAAAAAGATCACTTGGTAGAATGGATTGGAAATTTTTGGAGGCACTCCATATGCTTCCAGTAGCTCCCAGAAAAAATGGGGAAGCAAAATTCAACCTCTAGGTGCATATTTGTATTTTACGGTTTGTCGGTTTTGTGCGATCCGAAAAAAATTCAAATATGGACTTTTGCATCTCAGAATGCAAAATCCTTTTGGGGGTATCTTCTATATGTTAGTAGGGACTCCCAAAAAAATAATTGGCTCAAAATTCAATTTCTATGATTTATGGTGAATTTATAAAGTTTTACGGTTAAAAATTCATAATAAATACACCGGTTGTCGGAAAATTATGGAATTCGGTTGGAATGTACCTCTCACTAGCCTCTACAATGCTGCAAAAGATTGGAAAAAAAACTCGTTCTAGAACTCTCAAAAAACGCAAAAAACTGACTTATGTCTCCACGGAAAAAAGGTCGACGCTGGGGGTAGAAGGGATTTGGTTCGTTATGCTACTATAGGGGGGAGCACCCTGCCTGCCCATGCCCCAGGCGCATGGCAGGGCGCCATGGGCTCCCTCCTGGCGGCACATTGTTGCCTTCCTAGGCCTTTGTGGCGTGCTTTTCATGGCAAATGTGGGTTTCAGATGGAGTTATGTTTTTGAAAAAAACCGTAATTCCTTGGGGTCACCATGGCGTGTCTTGTCCAGCAAGGGCGCCACACTAGCAACATTTTACTGGGCTGTCCCTTCGGTAACTCGAGTCCCTTCTTGCCCGGGAAGGTGTTGGTGGTGTGGCAAAATTGTCGGACTTGGCACAATGTGGAGTGTGTGGGTGTTTGGCGCTGGGTTGCCTCACGCGCCCTGTGTCTAGGCGCCCACACAACACAACCAGCCAGGCGCACTCGTGCCTGTTGCTGGGCGCAAGGTTCTTGTGCGCGCCCTGCTTGGCGCCAGGTTCCTTGCCTGCTTGAACGCTGGCACACTTCTTTGTCTCGTGCTAGCGTGGCCCCTTGCCCACCAGTTTTTTTTGCTTGCAACACCTTTTCACCTGGGCGCCAGGTGCCTTCGCGCTCCTTGCCTTGGCTCCTGGTGTCTTAGCGCCTGTTCCTTGGGCGCCAGGTTTTTCACCCCTCCTTGACGCTGGAACACTTCTTTCACGTGCCAAGCTACCTTTTGCCACCTTTTTTGACCGCCATGCACATTGTGTCTTGTTCAAGCACCGGCGTCCCACGCCAACTAGTACTGGGCTGTCCCTTCGGTAACTCGAGTCCCTATTTAGCCCGGGAACGTGGTTGTGGTCCAAAGTTGCTTGGCATGGCGCAATGTGATGTGGTTACCATTATTTCACCCGCCATTTGGCCTTGCCCACCTTTTTTCGCAGCCGCTCTCGGCGTGTCTTGCTCAAGCATCGGCGTCCCACGATAACTAGTACTTGGAAATGGATGGAATCCATAAGTGGAGACCCTCTTTTTCTCGGGAACGTGCTAATACTTGGAAATGGCACGGATCTCCGTAAATGGAGACCTCATTATCCCGGGAACGTGCTAGTACTTGGAAATGGTTGGAATCCGAAATTGGTGACCCTCTTTATCTCGGGAAAGTGTTTGTGGTCCAAAGTTGCTTGTCGTGGCGCAATGTGATGCGGCTTCCTCTTGCTCACCTTTTTTTTCTTTTCCCTTTGCCCTTTGCTTTTTTCACCCTCTGTTTGATCTTGCCAACATTTTTCAGTCCCTCACCCGGCAGCGTGCAGTGCTCAAGCAACAATGTTATCCAAACATCGCGGCGTGGGGGCATCCTTATGCATTCACATGTATGTGTGGGTGTGCCACGCCGCAACAACGCAACCCCTGTAAGTCCTGGCCAGTTGCACTTGTTTGGGCTACTTGGTCTCGGGCAAAACATGTTGTGGTTTTTGTGGCTTTCGATGGTTGGGTTTGGTGTTTGTCATGCTTAGCGGTGCGGACAAAGCTGCATCGGATTATTCCATATCCTTGCTATGCCTTTGGCAGTGGGGGTTTGTTTGGTCCGTTGTTGTTTAGTCTTAGCAATCGCGTGGGCGTGTGAGTGGTAATCAGGATGTTTGTGCTGGCTGGCTCCGTGCTCGTGCATCGAACGGTCTGCATGCAACCCTCTCTAGTAATCACCTTATGCCTTGTGCTTTGGTGTTTGCTTCGGTTCCTGTGTTGGCTACCTATCGAAGGCACTCGGGTGGCTTGCTGAAATCTACCCATCCTGGCCTCTTCGGTGGGGTCGTGGAGGGCTTCGAAGCGACACGTGCGCGCCCACTTAGTCATGCTCCACAGTGACTATCTTGGTCCGCACTTGCTCGTTGTATTCTTGGATGCGGTGCATGTGGTGAACGTGGGTCATTTTTCCCGCTGTGTCCCTTTACTTTTGGTTGACTTGAATGATGCCTGTCTTTTTTGCTTCGTTTGCTTCCCACAAGTGGGTGCAAAGCATGCATCTAGGGCAGTGTCATTGATGGATGCTACCTGGTTGATCCTGCCAGTAGTCATATGCTTGTCTCAAAGATTAAGCCATGCATGTGTAAGTATGAACTAATTCAGACTGTGAAACTGCGAATGGCTCATTAAATCAGTTATAGTTTGTTTGATGGTATCTACTACTCGGATAACCGTAATAATTCTAGAGCTAATACGTGCAACAAACCCCGACTTCTGGAAGGGATGCATTTATTAGATAAAAGGTCGACGCAGGCTCTGCCTGTTTCTTTGATGATTCATGATAACTCGTCGGATCGCACGGCCATTATGCTGGCGACGCATCATTCAAATTTCTGCCCTATCAACTTTCGATGGTAGGTGTAATACCCTAATTTTGTCCTATCCAAAAATAAGAAATTTTATTTATTTTTAATAAAAATAATATTCATTTTTATGTTCATGTCATGTATTATTTTATTTTGGCTTAATTACAGTTTTGGTCCCCCTATTATGACCAACTCACGATTTTGGTCCCCAAAGTTTTAATTTGACGATTTTGATCCCCCTATGTTTGCTACAAGTTTTATTTTTTGAAAAAAAAAATATAATTAGAAGTATCAAAACAAAATAGGCAAAGGAGAAAATAGGGGGGTCTGTTAAAAAAAATATATAAGGTGCAGTCAAGATTGGGCCATCAAAAACCCAACCCAGCAAAAAGGGCTAGCCCAATTCGCCTAACCCTAACCCATATCCTAACCCTAACCCATATCCAACCCATAACCCAACTCACCAAAACCCTAATTTCCCTCCTCTCCTAACCCTAATTCGGCCACCCCCCTTTTCCCTAAAAAATGTCCACATCCAATTCCCCCCCTAGCCCTAAAATTCGGCCACATTCATCCCCAAACCCTAGCCAATATTCGACCCCACCCCCCTTATTCCCTCCTTGGAACTCACAATCCCACTTCCCCACACTTCCCACTTCCCTACATTCCTCTTCCCCATACACGTTTCCCACTCTTCCTCTCCCCTCCCCAACGGCTCTCTCCCTCACGCATCCCTCACATCACTCTCTCACCACACACACTTCCTCTCTCTTTCTCCCATTCACACTCAACATTTCTTCCCTCATTCTTTCCTCCCATCCCTACGACCCCTTTCTCTCTCACACTCAACCTTTCTCTTCTCCTTCACTCATCCTTCTTCTCCAATCCCTCTCCTACACACCCACACTCACACACTCATTTCCCTCACATGGCTCTCCTCCTTTCACGCCCCATTCCTCTTCTCACACACACTCACGGATTTTTTTCCTTTCTCACACAAAAAAACCATCATTCTCTCCTCTGCTACACCCATACCCTTCATAAGCTTTTATTCACCATGTCAAGCCACTGTCAAAAAAAGCACTGTACAAGGCATGGTTGAAGTCAGAAGAAAACGAAGAAGAAAGAAAAAAGAGCTTTTTTTCTTTGTATAAATAGGGGGAGGCCATGACTTTGAGGGGGACGGTTTTAGAGGAGAAGGAAAGCATTTTTTCGAAAAAAAAGGGTTCTCAAAAAAGGAAGAAGAAGAAGTTTTCGTAGGCAAAAAAAGGGGGGTAGATTTTTAAAAAAAAAAAACAGTGAGACTTGTTCACTGTAGTTTCTATTTTTTTTTTCTTTCCTTCTCCTTCCGAAATTTAATTTTTTTTTTCTTTAGTTTAGATTCGTTGTATTGGAGAAATCCGAAGAAGAAAACTTCCTCTTCAACATTTCCGGATTTTTGTTTAAGGTATTGCAATGTAATATTTTAATTAATTATTGCTGTTTTATTTTTTTTAAGTTGCTGTAATTTTGTTGTACATATTTGTTGATGTCTCTTTCTATTTTATTTGTTGCTTTTTCGTTTTTAAAGTTGCTGTAATTTCGTTTTATTTGTTGCTGTCGTTTTTTTTAGCTAATATTGTTGCTGTTTTTTATCTAAAATGGTTGCTGTTTTTTTTAAAGTGTTTTTGTTGCTGTTTTTTTTTATGTATTGCTGTTTTTTTAAAGTTGTGGTTGTTATTTTATTAAAAATGTTGCTGTAAAATGTGTATTTTTGAATTAAAAAAAAATGTTGTATTTTAATGTTGTTGTTTTTTTATTTGTTGCCCCCTTTTTTTTTAGTCAAATCGTTTTTATATAGTTGTTGTTGTTTTTAGTTTTTAGTTGTTGTTATTTTTTTTTATTTATTGCTATTTTTTTTTAGTCAAATCGTTTTTTTTATAGTTGTTGTTGTTTTTTTTAGTTTTTAGTTGTTGTTATTTTTTTAATTTGTTGCTTTTTTTTTTAGTCAAATCGTTTTTTTTTATAGTTGTTGTTGTTTTTTTAGTTTTTAGTTGTTGTTATTTTTTTTAATTTGTTGCTTTTTTTATTTATTAATTTGTTGGTTTTGTTGTAATTTTCGGAATAAAATAAAGTAAAAAAAAATGTTTTTTTTTTCTCCTTCCAAAATAAATGGTTACTAATACCACTACCTTCATAAAAAAAAAGGGTAATAATAATAATCATTCTCCCAAAAAAAAAATGAAGAGTAATTTAGTCAAATAGCAAAAAGTAAATATAAACTGATCAACCATTTTTAGCGTCAAAACGCCATTTGCACCCCCGGCAACCATTTTTCTTTTTAGCGTCAAAACGCTATTTGCACCCCCGGCAACCTTTTTTTTAGCGTCAAAACGCCATTTACACCCCCGGCAACCATTTTCTTTTTAGCGTCAAAACGCTATTTCCCCGCAACCATTTTTTAGCGTCAAAACGCTATTTGCACCCCCGCGTTCTCGTAAAACAGCACCCCCTTTTGGTTGCAAGCCCATATTTTTAAAACACAACCTAGTCCACAAAAGCGATCCGGTCTCACTGTTCGCACCCCCCATTTTTAACACAGCACCCCTGTCATTCGCACCCTTTTTTTTTACTACCACACATTCCGCTTTTATTCACACCATAATGTTTCCAAACCGTTTTTTTCCCTTCTTTCAAACAAACAAACTCGCGTAAAAAAAAAAGGTTGTCACTAATGGTCACTCTGAGCTTAGCTTGTTTGACCGATAGGGCTAACCTTCTTTTTTTCAAAGCGGATTAGTAGCGGTGATCACTCTGAACTTATTCGTTTGATCATCGTAAACACCCGCCTAAACTTCAAAAAGGGACTTTCAATCAACAAAAAAAAACACACAAACATAATCTCAAAAATCCTTTTTTTTTATCACGCTTCCCAGTAAGCCCTTTTTTTTCGAACAAAACGCTCGATCACAAATCGGGTATTTATAGCGGTCACTCTGAGCCCCGCTCGTTTGAGCGCTGTAAACACTTTCTTTTTCGAATAAGCCATTAGTGGTGACCACTCTGGATTTATCTGTTTGGTCACCGTGAACGGTCTCTAGTTTTCGCAAACTTTTCAAAAATAAAAAAATACCAACACACAAATATTTTCTACCCAAGAACTACGTAGCTTTGATTTCTCCATCGCACCCGGAGATACGTAGGAGCAGGGGCCCACTCCTGTCAAGCGCAAAAAACTAAAATTTTTATTAAGTCTTCCTTTCCGTTTTTTTTTTGCAAATAATAAAAAGGGTAAATTAAAATGTTTTCTTTAAACTAATTTTTCTACACATTAAATTAAAAGGTAACCTTTTTAGGATGTTGCGGGGTGCTAGTACCTTCCCCGCACTTAATCGACCCCCGAACCCAAAAACAAAAGGTTTTTTCAATGTTTCCCTAAAAATAAATATTGATGGCGGCTCCTTTGTTCAAAAACGACGAAGAATCCCTCCTTCGGATTTTTCGGTCGCTACAGCTGGCGACTCCACTGGGGACTATTTAAGAGGGTCAAGCCTAATTTAATTAAATGTGTAGATATTTGTTAGTTTAGTACTTTAGTTACCCTTAGCCCTTCTATTCGCATGTCTATTTTTGCTTATCTATTTATTTGCTTTATTGAACCTTAGGGTAGAAAACCTTTGCACTATTATCTGTATTTCTTTTGCAGCATGGGTAGTTTAGGTTGCTTATATCACACACATCACCTACACATATTGCACACACTCTTGAGCGGGGCCCTATACCCGGGTCTGAAAAAAAAAAACCTAGGACGAGTGGAGACGATTAGTGTCAGTCATTCTGGATTTTATCTGTCTGACTCTCACGAAAGCCTCAACCAGAGTACGCTCTTTCGTGGTATCCCACACCAGGTAGCTCGCTATCGTTGTGGGTCATATTACGAAGGAGATTTCAGCTCTGGAGACCCTTGTGAGGAAGTGATTAGAGCCACCTGAGAGATTGATCACACAAGTAGCCTTAGACCGTGACCTATATATATGAACTAACCTGTTTAGGACACAAGGGCAATTCACCTACCCGCTGCATCATTGCAAAAACTTTTTATCTTTCAAAAAAAAAATCAAATAATGAAAACCATTCACTCCTTTTGCCCTTTACGTGACATGGTTAATGTTTCTCAAAATTTGAATCACCAAAATTTGCTTTTATTAACGCATGTAACGTCATTCTTTAATTCATCATACATCATCGTTATTTCACAAAGAATACAAAAATCCTCACATGCATGCTATTCATCTCATTTAGGTTTGCCGGGAATTGTAAGAGGTTTGAAAGTTTTGTCATAAGCAAGGCGATATGGGATCAAACTGTGAAGCAATCCAAACTCTGAACTACCCTATAGTGAAACAGCCTAATCTGACAAGTCTAAGGGAATGTGCTGGTCGATTGCCGCCCATCGAGCGTAGGTCTTTTGATAGAGCGTATGGGAAGATTATTATGTTACTACAATTGGACTTGCAAACAGAGGCCATTGCCGCTTTGAGCCAGTTCTACGACTCTTCATTAAGGTGCTTCACCTTCAAAAATTTCCAGATGGCACCTACCCTGGAAGAATATACACAGATCTTCGGCTTTCCTCAACAAGACAATGGACCCTACCAGTATCAGGGACAATACTACACAGATGAGAAACTCGCCTCAATGTTACAAACCAGCAAAGAGAACTTGAAGCTCCGGAAGAAAAATCGAAATGGCATTGCAGGATTCCCACAAGAGTATCTGGAAGGCCAAATGAAATCCTTCGCCGACGCTAGAAGTTGGGGTCCTTTTAAGCAGGTGTTAGCTTTGACTATCTTTGGCATTGTCCTATTTCCACGCCTTGAAAGATATGTGGACACAACAGCTATTGGCGTCTTCTTATCCTTCAAGAATCCGATTCCAGCCATGCTTGCAGACACTTACTGTACTTTCACTCATTATAGTGAGCTAAGGGGAAAGAGGATATCTTGTTGCCTGCACGCCTTGTATGTTTGGCTTCTCACC
The DNA here is from genome assembly GCA_039519185.1 of Astragalus membranaceus. Taxonomy (NCBI): domain Eukaryota; kingdom Viridiplantae; phylum Streptophyta; class Magnoliopsida; order Fabales; family Fabaceae; genus Astragalus; species Astragalus membranaceus. The sequence goes on along the minus strand of CM076852.1, from coordinate 64,933 downwards.
CATGCTTTCGTTAACAAAGTCAGAGTAGAAGGCCCAATTGAAGATGCCAGAGGGTGTGAGGTGAAGACAATGAACACTAGTGAATGGTTGCAAGTGCTGGGGGGCCTTCATGAATACAAGGTTCGTTGGCACCCATCATGGTGGAAAGATAGGCCTGCAGTAGTTTTTCAATGTGAAAACTTTCAAAACGTCCCGCTCATGGGGACAAGAGGATGCATAAATTACAATCCTTCTCTAACTCTAAGACAGCTGGGGTACCCCATGCGAAATCCGCCCACCGAAGACATGTTAATCCCTTTTTACCTCCATGAAGGAAGCCCAAAAGAGGTTGACATGCTTCGGAAGATTTCTCAAGCGTGGGATATGGTCGTCCGCAAGGGACAAGAGCTTACTAAGAGGAGTGGCGACAAGGAAACCACCTTTCGTCAATGGCTCCAAAAGAGGATCCAAGACACCCGATTGCCTTACCAAAGTGCACTACGGGTGGAGGAAGAAATACCTGAACCTACCCTTCCCACTGTCGAAGATTTAGATAAGCTTAAAATGGCATTGTCAAAGGCCGAGGAAGAAAAGAAGGGCTTACAGGCAGAGTTAGAGAAAGTGCTCCTAAAAAACCAGAAGTTAGAGGAGGAGAACGCAAGTAAGTCAGTGGCCATTGAAGACAGCCGCAAACAGCTCAAGATTGAACAAAAGAACAAACTAGAGGTTCAAATGTACCTAAGAGGGGCGAAAGAGGAAATAAAACGTTGCAACCTGAAAATGAACCAAGCCATCGATGATACATACAAGTGGAAAAAGTTATGGGAAGAATCAATGATGGCTGAAAAGACCGCACAGAGCTTGCTAATGGTATCAAAGAGAGAGTCCCGGATGATGGCAGCCGAGTTTGAAGAGCAAGTGAAAAGTATCAAGCAGGATAAAGATACCATTGAAGAGATACTCCGAGAATACCAACAAGCCTTGAGAAGGGAGCATGAAAAATCTGATGAGCTGAACGACCATATCAGATATCAAGAGGAGGTCTACCACCAGCTGAAGACAGAAAGCATCTATTGGGAGAACCGCTTCATGGAGTTGGTCAGCAGGATAGAAAACCATGAAGCCTTCATAGAGTTGAAGAATGAAAGCTTATACTGGAAAGACAGATTCTCAAAGTTGGCATGGCTGACCAATCGAGCTATCACCGGAATCCCCAAACGTCTAAAGGAGGCTAACGCGACAATGCACCCGTTTAACACCCCGGTCCAAGTTTCCAAATTCATGGAGTTTTGCGAGGTTCTGATTGCCGAACTCCGGGAGAAGGCTGGTAGCGCTACTAGTAGAAAAAGAGGGAGGAGTGGAAATATGAAAGCCATATGTATTTGAGTGAAATTTAAAGAACCTTGTACTTTTCTTTTCGAAGTTTTATTTCCAAAATGTTGTACTTTCCTCCATCAATGAAGTTTGTTTGTCTCACATGCTGATCCTTTATTTTGAAAATATTGTGGAACTTTAATCTGTGTACTTATGACAAATCAGGATGCGCTTGCAATTCCCGACCTAAAACAATAAGACTCATGCACACATGCATCATTCGCATTTTCATCCATTCATATACTCATACATATACTCATACCATGTGTCCTACCAACAGAGAGTAAAAGACAAGCTGGTGCGTCAACATCGCTATTGGACTCGTTCTCAGGCCAGAAACATGGAGGAAAATCAGGACAATCCGCCTCAAGATATCCCGGATCAAGGCAATCCACCCCAAGACCTAGGCAATCAAGAGCTTAGGGCAGAAATAGATGGGATGAAAGAACAGATGGCTGAAATCTTAAAGGTCTTACAAGCTTTGAGGGACAAAGACACAAGTGAAGATGTCTCCGCTGGGAACACGGAAAATCAAGTTACCAACCCTCCTCCTCCCAATGGACTCGGGATCCCGCATACAGTGCCCCCCACTGGGACTAATGACCAGGGTTACATATGGCCTCCTTACGGACTTGCACAAGGTTACACACCTCCGACAGTCAATGCTAGTCCAGAAGGCGGTCCCTCAGGAGTCGCGGGCCAACAACAGCTTACACCAACGGGTCACGATGGTAATCCGGGGGCACCACAAGTACAAAACCCGACCCCCGTCGTCATACCACAAATACTCCCACTTGGCTGCCCTCCACCACCGATAGTTGACGCTCAAGCTCAGGGTTCCAACCTCAGGAATCCCACTCATTCACATACCCCAAATGTGAACCCAGCCATAGTACCGATGATCCATCCTTACTATGGTATGAGTGGGCTCCCTCACAATCACTCTATGGAGAACCCTCAAGCCAAAGACAAACTACAAATACTTGAGGAAAGGTTGAGAGCAGTCGAGGGATCCAATGTTGGTGCGAGAGATGCTTATGACTTGTGCCTCGTCCCTAACGTAGTCATCCCTCCAAAATTTAAGGTGCCAGACTTCGACAAATATAGAGGGTCGACTTGCCCTGTAAGCCACTTAACCATGTACTGCAGGAGGATGGCGGCGTTTGCTCACGACGACAAATTGCTCATCCACTACTTCCAAGATAGTCTGTCTGGGGCAGCTTCGAGCTGGTACATGCAATTAGAACGTGCCCATATCAGATGCTGGAAAGACCTAGCCGATGCATTTTTAAGGCAATACAAATATAACATTGACATGGCTCCCGATAGAACACAATTGCAGAGCATGACGAAGAGAGACAATGAGTCCTTCAAAGAATATGCCCAACGCTGGAGAGGTTTGGCTGCACAGGTAGTACCACCTTTGTTGGAAAAAGAGATGGTATCAATGTTCATGGATACTCTTCAATCACCTTTCTACGACAGGTTGATTGGGAGCGTGTCTTCGAACTTTTCAGATATGATCGTCATCGGAGAAAGATTAGAGAATGGATGGAGAAACGGGAAGATTGCATATAGCTCCGCTGGAACTAGCAATCAGAAAAGGCCCTTCTCAGGTTTTCCCAAAAAGAAGGAGGGCGAAGCTAATGCCATCTCTGGATCCAGAAAGCCTCCCTACAACAACCCCCGACAGACTTTACAAATACCTACTCAAACACCACAAGCCCCACCTCACCAAGTCAACCCAGGCTATAGACCACAAAACTACCAAGAAAGAAAGCCCGCCAATTTCGACCCAATACCCGTGTCATACACAGACCTATTCAATCACCTCATCAGTCACAACTTGATCACTCCCCGTCCAATGAGACCCCTTCAACCTGCTTTCCCTAGGAGCTATGACCCAGAGGCTAGCTGTGGATTCCACGCTGGGGCAGTTGGCCATTCAACAGAAAATTGCAAGGCATTGAAATATGTAGTACAAGACTTAATTGAATCTAAATGGTTAAGCTTCGCAGAAGATGGTCCGAACGTTGCCACTAACCCTCTGCCGGGGCACGGGAAACCCTCCGTCAATGCCATTGAGAATGTTGAGGAGCAATTATTGGTCAGAAAGGTGGAGGACATTGTCACACCCCTGGACCTCATCCATGCTAATTTGTGTCACTTCGGAATCATTATGAAGGGATGTACCAGAAAGGGCTCGTGTGCCGATCCCCTTTGTGGCGGGGCCTGTGAAGCATTCAAGCCAGTCCTGCAAGACTTATTAGACCGACACATAATACAAATAGGTCTTCAAAAGAAAGAGGAAGGCGTGTCGACTCTCCAGTCAAGCATTGACCAGAGTAAGAGTATCCGGAAACCACTGGAAATCCATTACAAAAAGGACACAAAGCTAACCACCGCTGTGCCTAAACCAATCACTATTCAAGTGCCAGTCCCTTTTCCCTTTAAAAGCACCAATGCAGTCCCGTGGAGTTACGATGTGAAGGTTCAGACCAATCCAGATGTCATTAACATCTCAGGGACCGGTGGGATGACTCGAAGTGGACGTTTCTATACCCCTGGAGGGCCTAGTGAGGACCGAGCAAGAGAAGGGGAGGAAAGAGCCCGTAAGGGCAAAAGCATAGAGCAGGAACCTGTCGATAGGAATACAGGAAAGAAGACGCTATCCGAGCAAGAAGCCAGTGAATTTCTGAAGCTTATGAGACAAAGCGAGTATAAGGTGGTTGATCAACTGAACCAAACTCCCGCAAAGATATCTCTGTTGTCATTATTGCTCAGTTCCGATGCCCATCGTGCAGCATTGACAAAAGTATTGAATGAGGCCCATGTCGCTCATGACATCTCGGTCGGCCAATTTGATGGGATCGTCGAAAACCTTGTTGCAAGTAATTGTCTCACCTTTACTGATGATGAGATTCCAACTGAAGAAAGGGGGCACAACAAGGCCCTACACATATCGGTGAAGTGTGGAGATTACTCTCTTGCTCGGGTACTCATTGACAATGGTTCATCTTTGAATGTATTACCCAGATCAACCATGGAGAAATTAGATGTGGACTGTTCATACATGAGACCAAGCTCCATATTAGTCAGGGCCTTTGACGGATCGAAAAGGGAAGTCATCGGAGAAATGGAATTACCTGTACAAGTAGGTTCGGAGCACTTCGTGGTGACCTTCCAGATAATGGATATTGCCCCATCCTACAGTTGTCTCTTGGGGAGGCCATGGATCCACTCTGCAGGGGCAGTTCCCTCTTCTTTACACCAGAATCTCAAGTTCATAGTCAACAATAAGCTGGTGGTTATTTTCGGTGAGGAAGAAATGCTGATAAATAAGTCCGCTCCCACTCGTTACATTGAGGCTGCTGAAGAGTCTTTCGAGACTGCCTTCCAAGCATTGGAAATCGCCAATACATCTGCTATGTTAGAACCCAAGCTATCCAAGACTGCCGTGATGGTTGCTAAGTTCATGTTAGGAAAAGGCTACCAAGCTGGAGGAGGCTTGGGAAAAACCGGACAGGGGATCCTGACGCCAATACAGCCAGAGGAGAACAAAGATAGGCATGGGATAGGATATCAGCCCAATCGCACTGACAAGAGAAGGATTGTGGAGGAAAAGAAGGAGCGGAGGTTAGCCAGGCTTGAGGACAGAGTGCCAAATACGAAGAGGATCGTCATCTGCGACATCAAGGAAAGCTTTCGGAGTGCGGGAATGTTGAACCCCAATCAGATCGCCGCAGTTGAGGACGATCTAAACGCCGAAGAAGGTGTCGACAGTCTTGTACGCCCTTGTCCTGCAAACAAAAGGCTCATGAATTGGGAGATCGTTGATTTTCCTGTGGTTTTTAGTTCAAAGTAATGTTTCTATAATGTAACCCTCTGGCTCTGCCCAAGGCCTTAGGATATTTCATTCGGGCACGCATGTTTTCCTTTCAGTATTAATATCAATGCAACGTTATTTCAGTTCCCAATAAACTCTCGTTTTTCTTTTCTTGTTACATTCGCTTCTTATCTTCTTTCTTTCGTTTTTATTCCGTTAATTTACACTAATGCAGATCCGAAAAAAATGTCTTTGAAAATAACAACGCCAATAATCCATATTGTAACTTTGATCACCCCATCAATCAAACTGAGGAGGATGTCGAGGATAATTGGGAAACCCCTCCAGAGTTAATGAGAATGATGGAACAAGAGGAAAAAATAATCGAACCCCACGAGGAATCAACTGAAACGATCAACTTAGGCACGGAAGAAGACAAAAAAGAAGTCAACATTGGCACCACATTGAAAGACAGCGAGCGAGAGAAATTGGTTAAGTTGTTGTTTGACTATGTTGACGTCTTCGCATGGACATACCAAGACATGCCTGGACTGGACCCCGACATAGTCGAGCATAAGTTACCAGTAAAACCAGAATGCCCGCCGGTAAAACAAAAGTTAAGAAGGATGAAACCAGAAATGTCGCTGAAAATCCGAGACGAGGTTAAGAAACAATTCGATGCTGGGTTTTTAGCAGTAGCAAAATACCCTCAATGGGTAGCCAATATTGTACCGGTCCCAAAGAAAGACGGGAAGGTTCGGATGTGCGTCGATTATCGAGATTTGAACAGAGCCAGCCCCAAAGATGACTTCCCTTTGCCTCACATTGACGTCCTGGTAGATAGCACAGCACAACACTCTCTGTTCTCCTTCATGGATGGATACTCCGGATACAACCAAATTAAGATGGCCCCTGAAGACATGGAGAAAACCACCTTCATCACTCTCTGGGGAACCTTCTGTTACAAAGTAATGCCATTCGGACTGAAGAATGCTGGTGCAACGTACCAAAGGGCAATGGTCGCATTGTTCCATGATATGATGCATAAGGAAATAGAGGTTTACGTGGATGACATGATTGCAAAATCCAAGACTGAAGAAGAGCATATCGTCAATCTGCAAAAACTCTTCGAACGTCTCAGGAAGTTCAAACTCAGATTAAACCCTGCCAAATGCACTTTCGGTGTAAGATCGGGAAAGCTGTTGGGTTTCATAGTCAGTCAGAGGGGAATAGAAGTAGATCCAGCCAAAGTACGAGCAATACTAGAAATGCCGGCACCGAGTACTGAAAAAGAAGTTCGTGGTTTCCTGGGAAGATTGAACTACATCTCTAGGTTCATATCGCAGCTAACATCTACATGCGAGCCTATCTTCAAGCTTTTGTGCAAAAACCAAGAAACAAAGTGGAATGATAATTGCCAAGAAGCCTTTGAAAAGATCAAGAGGTACCTCCAAAATCCACCGATTCTGATGCCGCCTGTGCAGGGCAGACCTCTCATCCTGTATCTAACAGTTCTAGACAAGTCAATGGGTTGTGTACTGGGGCAACATGATGAATCCGGAAAGAAGGAACATGCCATCTACTATCTAAGCAAGAAATTCACCGAGTGCGAGACAAGATACTCATTGTTGGAAAGAACGTGTTGTGCTCTGGCCTGGGCTGCACGTCGTTTGAGGCAGTATATGCTGAGCCACACGACTTGGTTGGTATCTAAAATGGACCCAGTCAAGTATATTTTTGAAAAACCCGCACTCACAGGGAGGATCGCTCGCTGGCAAATGCTACTATCTGAATACGACCTTTTATATGTCACCCAAAAAGCAATCAAGGGTAGTGCATTGGCTGAATACTTGGCACACCAGCCTATCGAAGATTACCAATCAATGCAGTGCGATTTCCCAGACGAAGATATAATGGCACTATTCGTAGAAGGGAATTCTCAGGACAACGAAAAGTGGAGAATGTTATTCGATGGCGCTTCTAATCTATACGGGCACGGGGTCGGAGCTGTACTGATCTCTCCTGATAACCGCTTCGTACCGTTTACTGCTAGACTGAGTTTCTATTGCACCAACAACATTGCAGAATATGAAGCGTGCGTCCTAGGCATCAAAGCAGCCCTTGAATGGAAAGTCAAAAGACTTGATGTATATGGGGACTCTGCTTTAGTCATCCATCAGACAAAAGGTGACTGGGAAACCAGGGATTCCAAATTAATTCCTTATCATGATCACATCCAAAAGATGGTTGAACAATTTGAAGAGATCACTTTCCATCATCTCCCTCGCGAAGAAAATCAGTTGGCCGATGCTTTGGCGACTTTGTCATCAATGTTCAACATCAATAACGACAAGAGTCTGACATTCATCCGAATCCAACATCGAGACCTACCGGCACATCATTGTGTGGCAATCGAAGAAGAGCCTGACAGTAAACCTTGGTATTACGATATCAAGCACTATATTACAAACAGAGAATATCCTCCTGGTGCCACCGAGAATGATAAGAGGACACTTAGGAGGCTGTCAATGGGGTTCTTCTTAAATGGGGAAGTGCTTTACAAGAGAAATCACGATATGGTCCTCCTCAGATGTGTAGCAGAAGAAGCAGAAAGAATTATGAAAGATGTCCATGAAGGCTCGTTCGGCACCCATTCTAATGGGCACACCATGGCAAGGAAAATCCTAAGGGCCGGCTACTACTGGTTGTCAATGGAGACTGACTGCTTCAACTACGTCAGAAAATGCCATAAATGTCAAATCTACGCCGACAATATCCGTGTACCACCTGCCTCTCTGAATGTCCTAACAGCACCATGGCCGTTCTCAATGTGGGGAATGGATGTCATCGGTCCCATCGAACCCAAGGCATCAAACGGACATCGTTTCATTCTTGTCGCTATTGATTATTTCACCAAATGGGTCGAGGCCGCTTCTTACGCCAGTGTAACAAAGTCAGTGGTTGTCAGGTTCATAAAGAGAGATTTGATTTGCCGCTACGGTCTTCCAAATAAGATCATCACGGACAATGGGACCAACCTGAACAATAAGATGATGAAAGAGTTGTGTGACGACTTCAAAATCCAGCATCATAATTCCTCCCCATACCGTCCAAAGATGAATGGGGCAGTTGAGGCAGCAAATAAGAACATAAAGAAGATCGTGCAAAAGATGGTAGTGACCTTCAAGGACTGGCATGAAATGTTGCCCTTCGCTTTGCACGGGTATCGGACCTCTATCCGCACTTCAACAGGGGCAACACCATTCTCACTAGTATATGGGATGGAAGCAGTTCTTCCCATCGAGGTGGAAATACCCTCCCTGCGAGTGCTAATGGAAACAAAATTGGAAGAAGCAGAATGGGTTCAAGCTCGTCTGGATCAGTTGAACCTCATAGAAGAAAAGAGAGTAGTTGCTTTGTGTCATGGGCAGTTGTACCAACAAAGAATGAAAAAGGCTTATGATAAAAAAGTGCGCCCCCGCCAGTTTCAAGAAGGAGACCTCGTGCTCAAGAAGATGTTGCCTATCCAAAAGGATTCCCATGGAAAATGGACCCCTAACTATGAAGGACCTTATGTGGTAAAGAAGGCATTCTCTGGAGGAGCATTGATTCTCACAAAAATGGACGGTGAAGACCTCCCACTCCCAGTGAACTCGGACGCAGTCAAGAAGTACTATGCCTAAAGAAATATATGGAAAAAAGAGAAAGATGAGCCAAGCAAAAATAAGCTCGCTAGGTCGAAAAGCCCGAAAGGGCGGCCTAGGCAAAAATTAGAGCGACCCGGTGGACTGAAAACTCCAAAGAGCAGTCTAGGCAAAAATTAGGGTCAGAAGTTGGACTTTGAGCTACAAAGGCAGTCAATACCTCCGAAAGTTGGATAATGAATGCTCAAAGTTATGTTAATGGGCGATTGGCGTTACTACTTCAAAGATACAAACAATCAAAAGATCAGCTTTCCTTGTTTTCTTTTTCTTCTCTTTCTTTTTTTAGTTTAAACTCACAATGTAATTTTCAGCTAGCGCGACCTTCTGCGCATTTGTTTTCCATTTGAATATTAAACACTTCCTTTATTCTCTCATTTCCCTATTATCGTAAAAATAACGTTCATGGTAGACGATACTGAATTGCGAAACATGTGCATGATCACAAGCATTATAGTCATTGCGAAATTTCTAAAAAAATCACAAAAAAGAGATGATCTCTCATAAAGTTGCAAAAAGGACAAATGCATAATCATTTCAGCAAATCTTAATAACCCGCACTTTGGCACCACTGCTTGAGGCAACCCTCGTATCCCACGTCGAGAGTCATGCGAGTTTGATGATGCCAGCAAAGTCAATAAAGAGCTAAAGAACAAAAAGAGCAAAAGAGCAAGAAAAGAAAATGAAAAAGAAAAAAGCCAAGAACAAAAGCCAAAAACAAAATCATTACACATTTCATCCATCATGTCATCAATTACTTAACTACATGCACGCATGCGTCATTCATTGCAAGTGTCTGTTAAGATAATTTTATTTTGTGTCGTTAGCACCAATTCTTCAGACCCCCAGCGGTCCTTCAGAGCCCAGGCGCTCCTTCAGACCAACAATGGTCCTTCAATCCAGATCGCACGTCGCGTTATCGAGCAACCGACGGATCATCCGGCCCCAGGCCCTTCAGACTAGCTGTGTCCGCCTAAAAAACACAGTGCACGTCCTTCGTGGTTATATCAGTTCCGGACCTGATTAACCCTAATGGCCGCTCGAAAAAGGCCACCCCCAGACCGTACTACTAGTACCATAAGCTAGTTACGCTCCTTCAGACCCATCGGTCCCTCAGGCTTAGGCATGCCCTTCAGACCCCGACGGTCCCTCAGTCGAACGCAAGTCGATGCACCAAGCATTGATTTTGAACTAGACCTTCAGAGCCCCAGTGCTCCTTCAGATCCCCAGCGATCCCTCAGATCCCCAGCGATCCTTCAGATCCCCAGTGATCCCTATTTACCTTCCGTCTATAGCAACCCAGTTTTCATAAGAAAAACAAAAAAACCTCAGTCTGGACAAAGTTAGTGTCTTTCTATCTTTATTTCTATTTTCCTCGAGAAATTGGGAACCCCTCCGATTTCCTAGCAAAATATAAATAAAGAGGGGCAGCTGTAATACCCTAATTTTGTCCTATCCAAAAATAAGAAATTTTATTTATTTTTAATAAAAATAATATTCATTTTTATGTTCATGTCATGTATTATTTTATTTTAGTTTGCTACAAGTTTTATTTTTCGAAAAAAAAAATATAATTAGAAGTATCAAAACAAAATAGGCAAAGGAGAAAATAGGGGGGTCTGTTAAAAAAAATATATAAGGTGCAGTCAAGATTGGGCCATCAAAAACCCAACCCAGCAAAAAGGGCTAGCCCAATTCGCCTAACCCTAACCCATATCCTAACCCTAACCCATATCCAACCCATAACCCATAACCCAACTCACCAAAACCCTAATTTCCCTCCTCTCCTAACCCTAATTCGGTCACCCCCCTTTTCCCTAAAAAATGTCCACATCCAATTCCCCCCTAGCCCTAAAATTCGGCCACATTCATCCCCAAACCCTAGCCAATATTCGACCCCACCCCCCTTATTCCCTCCTTGGAACTCACAATCCCACTTCCCCACACTTCCCACTTCCCTACATTCCTCTTCCCCATACACGTTTCCCACTCTTCCTCTCCCCTCCCCAACGGCTCTCTCCCTCACGCATCCCTCACATCACTCTCTCACCACACACACTTCCTCTCTCTTTCTCCCATTCACACTCAACATTTCTTCCCTCATTCTTTCGTCCCATCCCTACGACCCCTTTCTCTCTCACACTCAACCTTTCTCTTCTCCTTCACTCATCCTTCTTCTCCAATCCCTCTCCTACACACCCACACTCACACACTCATTTCCCTCACATGGCTCTCCTCCTTTCACGCCCCATTCCTCTTCTCACACACACTCACGGATTTTTTTCCTTTCTCACACAAAAAAACCATCATTCTCTCCTCTGCTACACCCATACCCTTCATAAGCTTTTATTCACCATGTCAAGCCACTGTCAAAAAAAGCACTGTACAAGGCATGGTTGAAGTCAGAAGAAAACGAAGAAGAAAGAAAAAAGAGCTTTTTTTCTTTGTATAAATAGGGGGGAGGCCATGACTTTGAGGGGGACGGTTTTAGAGGAGAAGGAAAGCATTTTTTCGAAAAAAAAGGGTTCTCAAAAAAGGAAGAAGAAGAAGTTTTCGTAGGCAAAAAAAGGGGGGTAGATTTTTAAAAAAAAAACAGTGAGACTTGTTCACTGTAGTTTCTATTTTTTTTTTCTTTCCTTCTCCTTCCGAAATTTAATTTTTTTTTCTTTAGTTTAGATTCGTTGTATTGGAGAAATCCGAAGAAGAAAACTTCCTCTTCAACATTTCCGGATTTTTGTTTAAGGTATTGCAATGTAATATTTTAATTAATTATTGCTGTTTTATTTTTTTTAAGTTGCTGTAATTTTGTTGTACATATTTGTTGATGTCTCTTTCTATTTTATTTGTTGCTTTTTCGTTTTTAAAGTTGCTGTAATTTCGTTTTATTTGTTGCTGTCGTTTTTTTTTAGCTAATATTGTTGCTGTTTTTTATCTAAAATGGTTGCTGTTTTTTTTTAAAGTGTTTTTGTTGCTGTTTTTTTTTTTATGTATTGCTGTTTTTTTAAAGTTGTGGTTGTTATTTTATTTAAAATGTTGCTGTAAAATGTGTATTTTCGAATTAAAAAAAAATGTTGTATTTTAATGTTGTTGTTTTTTTATTTGTTGCCCCCTTTTTTTTTAGTCAAATCGTTTTTATATAGTTGTTGTTGTTTTTAGTTTTTAGTTGTTGTTATTTTTTTTTATTTGTTGCTATTTTTTTTTTAGTCAAATCGTTTTTTTTATAGTTGTTGTTGTTTTTTAGTTTTTAGTTGTTGTTATTTTTTTAATTTGTTGCTTTTTTTTTAGTCAAATCGTTTTTTTTTATAGTTGTTGTTGTTTTTTTAGGTTTTAGTTGTTGTTATTTTTTTTAATTTGTTGCTTTTTTTTATTTATTAATTTGTTGGTTTTGTTGTAATTTTCGGAATAAAATAAAGTAAAAAAAATGTTTTTTTTCTCCTTCCAAAATAAATGGTTACTAATACCACTACCTTCATAAAAAAAGGGTAATAATAATAATCATTCTCCCAAAAAAAAATGAAGAGTAATTTAGTCAAATAGCAAAAAGTAAAAATAA
>CM076852.1:0-37500 GCA_039519185.1 Astragalus membranaceus | reverse complement strand
GCTGTTAATGATGTAACAACTCCATAGCGTGGGTGTAAGATAAACGTGCAGGCTTGACAATATTCTCCCAAACTCTCTCGTTACGCCGTTTCCAAATGCACCAAAAAACCATAGCAACAACCTTTCGACTAACCTCAGACATTGAAGCAAGAATAGTAAAGAGAATTTGAGAGAAGTCTACCGTGTCATAAGAAAGATGTTGTTGCAACATATTCCAAAGCCCGGATTGGCGCCATACCCCAATAGCTTGAGGGCACTCAAGAAAGCAGTGCATATCGCTCTCTGCATCATGTTCACACCATGGGCACTCCACAGGGCAATTGACATAACGCTGACGAAGATTGACCCGACTAGGAAGAACCCCTCTCGCACATCGCCGAAGGTGTATCTTTACCTTATTTGGAACTTTTATTTTCCATATAAGATTCCAATCACCGGGGCGACGCTTAGCCATATTGTCCACCATTTCATTCATCCGAACGTAATATGCCGATTTAACCGAGTAAAGACCATCCTTGCTCTTGTCCCACACTAAGGCGTCCCTCCCCTCCCTATCATAAAGTACCATCTTTTTGATGCGATTTCTATCCTCTTCATTAAATAGTTGATCCAACAATGAGATATTCCAAACCCCGTTAGTAGCATCAAATAAAGATGAAACCGTCATATCTTCCGTACCCGTAACGACATTAGAGGACACATAAGCACTATTACCTCCTTTCACCCATGGACTGCGCCATATATTGATAGTTGAGCCATCACCAATCTTCCACCGAGCACCAAATTTGACTAGTGCCTGTGAAGCGTGGATGCTACGCCAAACATAGCTGGGATTATGGCCCAAGCAGGCCCCCAAAAAGTCCCCCTTGGGGAAGTATTTAGCTTTGAAGACGCGGGTAACAATAGCATCATTGTTGGTGCATAAACGCCAACCTTGCTTCCCTAACATAGCCAGATTGAAACTCTTGAATTGCCGAAAACCCATACCACCATACTCTTTGCGCATAGCCAAACGGTCCCAACTCAACCAGTTTATGCCTCTCCTTGCACCCCTATTTGAACCCCACCAGAAGGAGTTAATCATTCTCTCCATCTCCTCACCCAAAGAGGTGGGGATTAGAAAGGTACTCATACAATAAGCCGGAATGGCCTGAGCAACTGATTTAACTAGCACCTCTCTACCTGCCTTGGAAAGATGTCGTCCAGACCATTGTCGTACTTTGTTCCATACTCGGTCTCGTAAGTAACCAAGCAATTGTTTCTTGCTGCGACCCACCATTGAGGGCAAGCCAAGATACTTGCCCGTCCCAAGACACTCTGTCACGCCTAAGACTGCCACAACTTGCGCTTTGATTGTGTCCTGAGTGTTCCTGCTGAAATAAATTTCTGACTTTTGAAGATTGACCGCTTGCCCGGAAGCTCTCTCGTAGGTAGTCAGAATCGTTTTTAATGTTGTTGTCTCAGCTACCGTAGCCCTGCAAAATAAGAAACAGTCATCTGCAAACAATAGGTGTGTGAGGATGGGAGCTCCTCGGCACACTTTAACACCATGTAACTCGCCTCTCGCCTCATATCTTTTAAGAAGAGCTGTTAATCCCTCTGCGCATAATATAAAAAGGTAAGGTGACAGTGGGTCACCCTGCCTAAGACCTCTCCCAGGTGAGACTGAGCCAGCTCTCTCTCCATTCATAAGCACTGAGTAGTTTACCGTTTCCACACACATAGCCATCCAAGAGACCCATTTGTCATTAAAACCCAATTTCACCAACACACTGCGCAAATAACCCCAGTCAACTCTGTCATAAGCTTTGCTAATATCGATCTTAAGAGCCACCTCCCCGACCTTACCCCGCACCCTGCTCTTTAAGTGATGAATAGTCTCCATAGCAATCATAACATTATCAAGGATGGAACGATTAGCAACAAAAGCCGATTTCTCTAAAGACACACATTTGTAAAGCAAAACTTTCAATCTATTAGCCAACACTTTTGATATAATTTTGTAGAGGACATTACAAAGAGAAATTGGCCTTAAATCACGCATGGTGCTAGGATTCTCCACATTAGGAATTAAAACTATATTAGCATCATTAAGCAAAGGTGGAAATTCGCCCCTTTCTAGCCACTCAACGCCAGAGTGGTATAATTCCGGGCCGCATAAATTCCAAAACCGTTTGTAGAATGCCGGGTTCAAGCCATCGGGACCCGGTGCTTTGTCCGAATGCATCTGGAACACAGCCTGCTTGAACTCCTCAATAGTAAACGGTGAAGTCAGGTGCACATTATCATCTGCCGTAATAACCGTGCGCAAACAATCCACAACCGGAGCATACTCCCCCGGAGTTCCCCCAAATAAAGAGTTGAAATAGTCATGCGCAACCTCACCCAAGGCTGCCTGCGAGTCAGCCACAGACCCATCATCTCGTAATAACGTCGTTATAGCGTTACGTCGACGAAGAGCGCTAGCCATAGCATGGAAGAACATAGAATTTGTATCTCCGGCCTTCAACCAATGAACCTTCGCCCGTTGTTTCCAAAAAGCCTCTTCTTGCGCTAACAGAGTGCTCAACCTATCATTCACTTCCTTATACCGTTGCATGGCTACTGTCATACCCCAATTTTGTCCGGCTTAGGTCCAAACCCTAATTTTCCACACAAAAAATAAATTATGCATCATTTTTAGGGTTAGAATGCACGTTTTGGGAAGTTAGAGTCAAAAAGGGCATTTCGGTCATTCCTCGCAAAAGGGTCTCTAAAAAACAATTTTTGCAATAAGCCTCATGCATCAAATTAGGGTTTTTGAAAATGTGTTATGTATGCATGGCAAGTTTTGGAAAATATGTTATGCATGCATGGCAAGCTTTGGAAAAAATTTTATACACTATGGCCTAAACCTAAAAACATTTTTAGGCAAAGCAAAAATCAATTTCTATTTTGTTCTTGTGGCCGAATCGATTTATACCTTTTTCCTAAGCCATGAAAATCGATTCTTTATCTCACCTATAGGCCGATAATCGATTTCCCTTGCCTATGTTTAAAGCATGAAATCGATTTCTACACATACTCATGCAAAAGCTAAGAATCGATTTCCTTAAATTTTAAAAGACTATGAAATCGATTTTCAGGATCTCCAAATGTCCTGAAAATCGATTCCTACCTTTTTCCATAGGCCATATAATCGATTCTTATCATTTCCAAAAATAAAGAATCGATTCCTACATGTTTCCAAAGGCCACATAATCGATTTTCAGGATCTCCAAATGTCCTGAAAATCGATTCCTACCTTTTTCCATAGGCCATATAATCGATTCTTATCATTTCCAAAAATAAAGAATCGATTCCTACATATTTCCAAAGGCCACATAATCGATTTTCAGGATCTCCAAATGTCCTGAAAATCGATTCCTACCTTTTTCCATAGGCCATATAATCGATTCTTATCATTTCCAAAAACAAAGAATCGATTATACTATATTTTGCCTTCATCAAACAATCGATTCATCCTTGCAATAAATGTTTTTTAAAAATTCTAAGCTTTCCTAAGCCTATAAATAGGCAGCCTCAAGTCACATTTTCACACGGACACATTTCACGAGATCTAAGAAGAATTGCTCCAGAGACATTTCACGAGATCTGGGAAGACAACTCTCGCAAATCTCATTTTCCAGTTCTCCGCTTCATTTTTGCTCTATTCGCGCCGTTGGTTCGTCTGAGCTGATCTCCTGCAAGGGTTAGTCGGGGTTTGCGTTCTTCAGAGTTGTAATATCTGTCTTCATCAGAGGTATTTCAGTCTTTTCGTTTGTTAATATTTAGTTATTGTGATCCATGTGATTTAACTTAGCTATAGCGTTTATCTACTCGTTCTTGTATATTATCGTCCATTGTTGATGACGAACCATATGATTCCCACTTATGCCTAGTGCATCATGTTCTAAGTGGTGAAAATGGTCTCGGGTGATTCAGCTTGCCCCCTTTCAAACCCTTTCAAAAAACATTTTTTAGAACTACGTCGCTTTGATTCCCGTTTGGGATACGTAGGAGCGAGTCACGTTCTCGTCAAGCGCCACAAATAAAAATTCTTTTCACCCCCCTAAACCAATCATTTTCATAAAACAAACAAAAATCATTTTCAAACCCATTGTTGCTAGTAGCTCATCAGAGCCTCTGTTCGTTTAGCTATTAGTGACAATGCCCTTTTCCCCTCAAAATAATAAACGATGATCCATCATAACCTTTGTTAGTTTGATCATCGTACAAATCAATCTCTTTCGAAAATCACTTTCCAAAAGGATAATAAAAAATGAGTTGTTATCAATAGTCCATCAGAACCTTTGTTCGTTTGACTAACGGTGCAACTCTCTTTTTGAGTATTTAGTAATGATTCATCATAGCCTCTGCTAGTTTAATCATTTGCTAATGCTCGTCCTATTTCAAAAACTCACTAAAAAAAGATAAAAAACAAAAACTTTTCAAAAAGAACCAAGAACAACGTAGCTTTGAATTCTCCATCGCACCAGGAGATACGTAGGAGCGGGCCATGTCCCGTCAAGCACTTTTTTCTAAAAAACCTTTTTTTCCCCCAAAATAAAATTTTTGTTAAGTTTTCCCATTCATCTTCAAACAAGAAATAAATAGGCAAATCTAGGTATTTTTCAAATCAAGTGTTAAAACCACACATTTAATTAGAGGTTCCCTTTCGGTAGAAAGGACGTGCGCGGTGCTAACACCTTCCTCGCACGTAATCGACCCCCGAACCTATATCTCTAGTTTTCAAAGACCATCCGCCTTATCCAAAAGACCTTTTTTCAATGTTTTGGTCTTAAAATTAAAATATTGGTGGCGGCTCCAAAATTTTTCCACGTTGTACATTGAGAAACCCAAGCCGGGATTTTTCGGGGTGCAACAGCTACCTCATCCAGCGAACCCCTTAAAGCCTCCATCTCCTCCTTACATTTCTTAATATCCAACCGGTAACGACTCCGTAGTCTCCTACCCCAAGCATCAATACTACTAGTGCAATGCTCCACTCTAGACATCAAATCCCCATTACTTCCATTCCTCCAACCCTCCTCAACAATAATAGGTAGGTCCTCCTCCTCTAACCAAGCATTCTCAAAGCGAAAGGGCCGAGGTTCCCCACGTCGCCGTCGTTCCCACAATTGCAGCCAAAGAGGTGTGTGATCGGAGCGATCAGCAACCCCATTTATGAGACAACAATTCGGAAACAAATCCATCCAATCCCGAGTAGCGAGCACTCTATCCAACCTCTCCTCCTTGAAAGCGTCAGTACCCCTCCCCCTACTCCATGTAAACGGGTGACCCTCCATAGGAATATCAAACAGAAGACAATCCTGTATAGTGTCACGAAAACCCCTCAGCACCCATGGTGCTCTATCAGCACTCCCTCGCTTCTCCTCATTAGATAACAAGTCGTTATAGTCACCAACCACACACCATGGTAAAGAATTATCACGAGCCAATGTCCGTAACAAGTTCCACGACTCACGTCTTCGGCCACTCTCCGGACAACCGTAGAAACCCGTAAGACGCCACGCCGGGCCATTCACACTCACAACCTCCGCATCAATATAATTAATACAGTAATTTGTTACCGTACAATAAAAGGGATGACGCCACAGTAAAGCCAAACCACCGCTCCTGCCATTGCAGTCAACAGCAAAAGCACCATCAAAACCAAGACGAACACGAATTTCCTCTATCTTGTCAGCATGTACCAGAGTTTCACACAAGAAAAATACGTCCGGCTGGTACGACCGAACGAGGTCACGTAGCGAGGGAACTGTTCGTGGGTTACCCAAGCCCAAGCAGTTCCAACTAATGAGACTCATTGCTCCTGGCAGGCCCTCCTGCCAGGACCTGCCAATAAAAAAGAATTATCACCAGTTGTAGTTGCAGAATTCTCATGATTCACCACCATCGTGACATCCCCACCAGAGGCTACAGCTTCGGCCTCTCCCTCCTTCCCATTATCACCCCGCATACGTTTTCTAGCCTCCCCAACATCCACCACAGTTTCCATAACCACCTCCGGAGAAGCTTGGGTCTTCTGAATAGTGTTATTGTTATTATCATCATTAGCCTTGGTCAAAGCACGTGGAAACAATAAAGCCGGATTTTTAAAAACCTCCACCAAATTTGCGACGTTATCATTAAGATCATTATTGCTAGCCGTTACCGGTTGGTGCATTGAAGAGCCATTATTGCTAGCCGTTACCGGTTGGTGCATTGAAGAGCCATTATTGCGATCCAAAATCCTAGCACCTTGCGCCCTAAGATTAGCGCTGGCCGTTACCACACTACCCGGCGCCGTCCACGGTTGGTTCTCCTCCCTCAACCACCGCGAGCCCCCGGCCTCGCCACCACGGCGTACATCCGCCCTCAACTCCGGGCCCCAACCCCTTATCCCATCGTCAACCTCCATGTCAAATAGCTTTTGGCAATCACCTTCCACATGCCCTAACATACCACAAATATAGCAATAAACTTCCAACCTCTCATACTTGAGAGTTACCTCCTTCGCCCCACCCCCCTTCTTCTTCAACCTCATGCACTTCACCAACGGCTTACGAACATCCAGCAGAACCCTGATACCCATATACTGCTTCCAAAATTCCGACGAGTTCTTCGCATGATAGTCAAGAAACGATCCAATCGCTCCACCCACATGTTTCCCAATTGCCTCAGACATAAACCCCGCCGGTACATTGTGAACTTGCACCCAAAACGGTATCTGGAATAAAGGAACCTCACGTGGAGGCACACCATCAGGGATAACACTGAGAATCAACAAGTGCTTATCAAAGGACCACGGGCCTTGCTTCAAAACCTTCTGAAGATCAAGATGATGGAAAAATTGAAAGAGGAACGTTCCTCCTCCCCCCTCACGGATTGAAACCCCTCTCCCCGGTCGCCAAACCCCAGCCATCCTTTCTTTCATAATATGAGTTCTAATCGGACGATTCGTGAGAAAGCGCCCAACGAGAGTTAACGCCATATTCCCCTGCGACCCCATCGCCGCCGTCTCCTCCTCCTCAAACTCAACCTCCATCACCGGCGCGCTACTACTCGAAGCCATAACTGCGAAAGATGCAAAAACGGTATTCTAAGACAGTGCTTGAAACGGAAGACAAGAGCTCACACCTTCTCACAAGGAGAGATCACTTCTCACAAGGATGAAACCCTAGGAAGGAAGCCTAGAGAGAAACCCTAGGAGAGAAAAAACCATAACGTTTTTTTGGTTACTACTTATGGCCAGTTAGGCTTTTAACAATTACGAAATGGGTCATCGATGAAATTTATTCATATTTGCTTCCATATTACTTAATTAATTAATAATCAATTGAAATTTTAGTTATAATTAATACGTAATTTTTTGAAGCCAATTAAGGTTTTTAATTGACTTTTTTTTTTGGCAAAGGTTACTAATTGGTAAATGGCTAATACAATTAATTTAATATGTTTATTCACATAAATGATATTGGAATAAAATTTTCCAACATTATGTGCCTGAATTGGAGGCCACAACGATATGTTGGATATTAAAAGTGAAGAAGACAATATAAATTATAATTTTCTGCATTATTTGAATCTAAACTATAATTTTGCTGCATTATTTGAATGCATGCCATCATATTTATTATAGTAAAAAGCCATTGCTACAAGGCTCATAAACTAGGAAAAGAAAAACAATTTAGAAAAACTTTAATTATTGGATTCTTAACATAAGGGATATCAGAAAGATCTTTTGCTTGGGCAAGGGTTGCCAAATTATGCTAGGTGGGGCCATCTTGCCCACACACATCTACAAGCACCCTTTACGCACCCCCCCTTTTGACCCTCTTCGCATATTAATGGAGCACATTGAGTATTGTTACGACATGGAGGATTTTGATTAGCTCCCTTATGGGGTTTTCTTTTTTTTGGGAGACTAAAAACTCGCTTACCATTAACATTAGTTGTCATAAGAAATAGGGAAAGAAGTAGAACTGTAACATAAACAAACTTGAGAATTACAACCATTTTTCCCCAACTTGTGTATAATAGACAAAATCAGATTATATGACTTCACAATTTAGGCCTATAATTTATAAACCTCGAGCTTTCCTTACATGCATTAAATAATGGAACTTTAAAAAAAACCACCTAAAGTTATAATCATTGTTAAATGTCCCTTCAGAACATAATTTGTTATGTTTGTCCCTTTAGCAGACGAAAGGACGTTACATAGAAAACTTGCCAATCAAAATTAAGATTTCATTCTTATTTTATCAACTTTCAATTACTTTTAACCTTTCATGAAAGTAAATGGAAAACTCAGAAAAGAGAATGAATATAGTTAAACTATGGAAAATATTATTCATAAAAATAAAGCACAAAGAGGATATTTATGTGTAAGTTGAACCATAACATAAACAAAGTTGGAAATTACAACCATATTTCCACCATTTTTATATAACAAATACAGTTAGATTTTATTACTTTATAATATAGGCGTATAATTCCTCTTATTGTCTTTTTCCTTTTTTTAATAAATTCGGGTAGTTTGCTTGTTTGTTTAAAAAAATATAGGCGTATAATTTATAAACCTTGTGTTCTCCTTATATCAATTAAATAATGAAATTGAAAAAAAAACACTACCTAAAAGTAGAATCATTATTAAATGTCTCTTAAGAACATAGTTTAATATGTTTTCCCCTTTAGCGCACCCAAGTTGGTCACATAATAAAATTGCTGATCACAATTAGGAATCCATTATTTTTTTACCAACTTTCCAATATTTTTAACCTTTCATGATATAAAATAGAAAGATAAAACAAGAGAAATACCCATTTAGCAGATGTAAGGATGTCACATAACAAACATGTCAATCATAATTAGCAATTTATTCTTATTTTACCAATTTCCCTTTATTTTTAACCTTTTTCATGATAGAAAATGGAAAAATTAAAAAAGAGAAATACTATTGTGTTGTTGCCAAACTCTTAGGTCCTAGCCGTGGGGTCGACCAGAGGTTTGAACAGTCTTTTATTCCTCGTTTCTTCAAGAAATTGCGTTGAGGAGTGAACTCTGCTCCTCAACTGTGGGTATCCTGACTCCTCTAGAAAGGGTCAGGTTGAGTTAGAGGGACGCGATGGTTAGATTATGTAAAAGACCATATATAGTGAAATAACAATGATGTAAAAGGATAAAGTGAAATAAACTTAGAGTTTTTGATTGATTTGGATGTGTCTGTACAATTACTCTGTAGCTCTCTCTCTCTCTCTCTCTCTCTCTCTCTCTCTCTCTCTCTCTCTCTCTCTATATATATATATATATATAAAAGCCCTCGTCAGCCACTATGCTAGCCAACATTTTCCTGCCGTTGGATCAATCTAAGATCAACGACTCTCATTGCTTCCTAGGCCCACATAGAGGCGGAGTAACCACCCACTATCCCATTGGCAATGTTAGCGGGGTAAGTGCTCGTCGCTCCGTGTTTTCCGGCCTCGCTCTTCCTTTTGATCTTCAACCGCTCCGACGTTTTGTCTTCGTGCCACGCCTTCCTTGCTTTCCAAGAAACGTCTTCTATGTTACTTATTACTGTCAAGCTGAAGACTCAGCATGCCTCTTAGAAACAAGTTTTTTGTTGGACAGTAACTAGGTTTAATCTTATCTATGTTGTGAGAAACAGGGTCATCAAATGTTGTGCTTTTTCTCAGCATATTTTCCCTCATTCTTTTACTGAAAACTAGTACTATACCCGTGCATCCGCACGGGCCAATCGCGTTACGTGGCACGATTACCTCAAATAGAAACGTTAATTTGAAATCTTATTAATCTAAAATCAATTGTAAAATATAGAGGATGATTTGCATACGCACAGGTGCTGTCGTGTTATTTTTATGAATGAATTTAGACAGTATTTAAATAGTCTGAACATTACCCCGTGAAAATAAAGAAAAATTTAGAGTAGATAAAAAAGGAGTTTCAAATAAAAAATTGATAAATATAAAAACTAAAAATGTAAAAGTATCATTTAAAAACAATATGTGAATTTATCCCGTGTGTTTTTATATATCAGTGCAGTGTTTTTTATATATCAGTGTTGTTATCCCATGTTTTTTTATATATCAGTGCAACTATCCCATGTTTTTATATATATCATTGCAGTTATCCCCGTATTTTTTATATATCAGTGCAGTTGTCCAGTTTTTTTTATGTATCAGTGCAGTTATCTCATAGTTTCAATTGATTATTTGAGTTGATTAGTAGATTATTGTAGATAGTAAGAGATAGATAGTAGATTATCAATAACAAATATTTATCCCGTGTTTTTTTAAATATCAGTGACAATTATTTATCCTTTTTAGGTATTATTGACAAATATTTGTCACGTGTGTTTTAAATATTAATCAGTTTAAATAGTCATTAAGTCTTCTTCTTTTTCTAGATAGTAGGATTATAATAGTCTTCAAAAATTATAATTATCAATGGCAAATATTAATCCCGTGTTTTTTATATATCACTGCAGTTATCCCGTGATTTTTATATATCAATGCAGTTATCTCGTAGTTTCAATTGATTATTTTAGTTGATTAGTAGATTATAGTAGATAGTAGATAGTAGATTATCAATAAGAAATATTTGTTTTAAATATTAATTAAATATTCCTTTCTTAACATTGATTAGTAGATTATAGTAGATTATTGCAGTTATCCCGTGTTTTTCTAGATAGTAGGTTTATAGTATTTTTCCAAAATTATAATTATCAATGGTAAATATTAATTATAAATTGTCGAAAAAATTATAAATATCAATGGTAAATATTAATCCCGTGTTTTTTTATATATCACTGCAGTTATCCCGTGTTTTTTATTTATCAGTGCAGTTATCTCGTAGTTTAAATTGATTATTTTAGTTGATTAGTAGTTTATCAATAAGAAATATTTGTTTTAAATATTAATCGGTATTTTAAATAGTCATTAAATCTTATAGTTTTTTAGATAGTAGGTTTATAGTAGTCTTCAAAAAATTTAATTATCAATGACAAATATTAATACTGTGTTTTTTTATATATCAGTGCAGTTGTCCCGTGTTTTTTTATATACTATTGCAGTTATCTCGTAGTTTCAATTGATTACTTTAGTTGATTAGTTGATTATAGTAGATCATAAAAGATAGATAGTAGATTATCAGTAAGAGGTGATAGTAGATTATCAATAAGAGTGTAAACAGATTTTGGAGAGAAAAATTAAAATTTTAAGGTGATAACGTTTCAAAAAAAGTGATAGTTTTTTTTTGTTTTTTAGTATGAATCATTTACATTTTTATATGTAACTTTAATAGAGTAGTGTTTGTATAAATTTAGAAATTTATTTAAAAGAATTAAAGTGAAGTGATATGAGAAAGAGAATAATTATTTATGGGAAAAGTAAAGTAAAAAGAAAAAAAAAAGGAAGAAAGAGAGTGTAAAAGAAAAGTGAAAAGGAGGAAAGATAGTGTATGAAGAAAGAGAAAAAAGGAAGAAAGAGAGTGTAGAAGAAAAGTGAAAAGTAAGAAAGAGAGTGTAAGAAAAAAGTGAAAAGTAAGAAAGAGAGTGTAAGAATAAAGAGAAAAAAAAATGAAATAGAGTGTAATGACATTTTTACCCTAAAAAATTTGAGTTGTCTTTTAGATAGAATGAGGGTATTGGTAAAATCATATGTGGTGAATTGGTATAAATCTATAGTAGATAGTAGATAGATAGTAGATTATCAATAATAGGTGATAGTAGATCATCAATAAGAGTGTAAACAGATTTTGGAGAGAAAATTAAAATTTTAAGGCGATAACGTTTTCAAAAAAGGTGATAGTTTTTTTTTTGTTTTTTAGTGTGACTCATTTACATTTTTATATATAATTTTAATAGAGTTGCGTTTGTATAAATTTAGAAATTTAGTTAAAAGAATTAAAGTGAAGTGATAAGAGAAAGTGAATAATTATTTATGGGAAAAGTAAAGTAAAAAGGAAAAAGGAAGAAAGAGAGTGTAAAAAAAAGTGAAAAGGAGGAAAGAGAGCGTAAGATGAAAGAGAAAAAAGAAAGAAAGAGAGTGTAAGAGAAAAGTGAAAAGTAGGAAAGAGAGCGTAAGAATAAAGAGAAAAAGAAGAAGAAATAGAGTGTAATGACATTTTTACCCTCAAAAATTTGAGGTGTCTTTTAGATACAATGGGGGTATTGGTAAAATCATATGTGGTGAATTTGTATAAATCTATAGTAGATCTAATATGAGATTTATTCTTATTGATGCACAACTTTTATTTTATTATTATAATGTTCATTTGTTGCAGGTTCCCGATGAAGCGAAGCATTTGTCATCTTTCTTAAAAAGCTTCCTATTTTATTATTTTGAGTATTGATTTTGGTGAGATTGTGTATGATTAGCTTTGCTGTCCATAACAGTCTACTTTTTATATGGATTTTGTACAACAGCTGGAGAGGCTCTTTGGTCATCATTATCTGTCAAATAATAGTGTTTCCTCCATTCTAAAAGGTACTACCCATTAGGAATCTGTATAATATGTATTATTAAATAGCACCTGCTGAATAGCTACCCATTTTTATTAGGTTTGTTATCATACACGACATGAAATCTTATATAAAAGATATACTGAGTGAGCCCTTATCATTTCTAATTTCATGAAACCAAATTCACTTTATGATTCTTTGTATTAAGTGCATTAGCCTCGATATTGAATAGATGGAATGGAAGTGTTGCTGGTTTCACACCATCACTTTGCACTTCTCTGTGTGGATTTTGTGATGTAGTTTCTTTAAGTTATCTATTTATTACTAGCAGTTAATTGGGATATATTTCTTCTATATATATATATATCCTAAATTATCGTTGATATTATCTCAGATGGAGGATCAAGACGAGTGGAAAGTGCCTTTTGGCTTGCCTTCAGACTATAATGCAAATCTACCACTGCCTAAAGATTCTTCTGTGAGGATTAAAGAGGTGCCCAGAAAAATAGTTGCTGCCACTTCTCTTGTTTTCAGCAAAGTCAACACTAGATTCTTCTTTCACTTCCTGGAATTACTATGGAATCTTTGAAAGATTTGGTTGGAATAACCTAGATAGTTCAAAAAAAAATGACCTTAGCTCTCTCTAAATATCCGTTTTGGATTTGTTTTTTTGTTTAGTTGTTGCTTTAGGATTAGGATTGGATTTGATTAAACTATGATGCCATTTTGTTTATAATTATGGATTTGAATTGGTGTTTCAACTCAATTGAGTGGTAACAAATATTATAGATTGAGTTTATGGGACTTAATCCATTTATTTTATGTTTACTAATTATATTATTAAAATTTGGAGTTAAATGTGACTTGAATATTGAATAAAATTAAAATTTTATTTGCAAATTAATGGATTATAAATAATTTTATAAATAAAATTAAAATAAAATCTAGTCTACAATTACAAAATGTTATCTTTGGTATTTTTTAGCTATGGTTATTAACTATACTCAAAAGAGAGTTTTGGTTACATCTTAAAATTGTTCCCTATTCAATATACAACAGTCAAAAAATTGTAGCCTATAAGAAAAGGCAACATTTATAAAACATTGTCTTTTTATGTTTAGGGAACTTCATGTGAATTGTTGATGAAAAATTCTGGTCTTTGATGAAAATTTTGCAGTCTCATTCCTGGCAAGGATGTTGCAGCAGCCATTAGATTTTCCATACAAGATCAGCTTGATGAGCCTTTCTATGATTGGAGTGCAACAACCGAAGTTATTAGAAATGCAGGGTTTGAGAAATTTGGGGTAAGTACATATTTGTTTTGTAAGTAAGTTTGTATTGCAATCATTGTGATACTGAAAAGGGAAGAATATATTTGTTTATGCCATTATGGTTGTGATAACAATGATTATGTCTAGAATAAGTACAACAAAAAGGAGTTTAGGCAACGACAAAAAATCGTGGCCAGAAGTGACAAAACCCTGGCCAGAAGTGAAAAAACGGTGGCCTGAACTTTAGGTCACGGTTTGGCCACGGTTTTTGAGGCGCTGTCTAGGTGACCATCGCCTATTCTTTTAGTCCACGGTTTTGTCACATTAGGCCACAAAATATTAAAACCGTCGCTAGAGTTATTAAAATAGGCCACTGTTTACTAGTCTATTTTCCGGCCTCGGTTTTCAATTGGCCACACGTAAATAACCGTGGCCTATATGTTTAAGCCACAAATTTCAATTAGCCACACATAAATAACCGTGGCCTAAAAGTTTATATCCAGTTTTGTTAGAGATCAACTAGTATCCTATCTGTCGTGACCGTGATCTCGACGTAGACGGCTCGAAAATTGTGATTTTAGGAGTCGCCACCCAATTTATTTTTAAAACGGAAAATTGAGAAAAACCTAAACCTAAGATTATCGGCCTGCGTAACTAGGTTGGACTCGGGAGTCGGTTATGCGAAGGGAAGGGGTGAAAACTAGTTTCACTGCACCCCTAACACATCTGTCCTAGGACAGTTACCCTAAATTTGATTTGTGCAATAATTACTAAGTCGTTTAATTATTTGTTTACCCAAAAATAAGATTTTCAAAAAAATTAGTAGGCAAAAAGATTATTTATTTACAAGAAAATGAGATGGGGACTAATTTGGGAAATTTAATTTTGACTTGACAGGGAAGCCCTGCTCCTACGTACCCTCCGGTGCAATGAGGGACTCAAAAGTCACGTAGTTCTTCCTGAAAATTTGTTGGTTGGTTGATTTTATTTTTGAAAGGGTTTAAGATCTAAGTTGTACAACTCGAGTCTCTTAAACCGGGATTGACAAGATGTACATCTCGGTCAAACCCTTTTTTTTTGATTTTATGAAAATAGGTGTTTAAAGGAAAAGAAACTGATTGGAGATTTTTAGAAAATGTTGATTTATAGATTTGATTTTAATTTTTTGAAGGGTTTAGGACCAAGCTGTACAACTCGGGTCTCTTAAACCAGTGTTTCGGGTTTGATAAGATGAAAGCCTAATTATTTTTACTTAGTTTTTGAAGAAAGGAAACAATTAATTTGTGTATAAAAAAAATTGTAAAACTAAAAAAATAGAAAACTATACACATAAATAAATAAATAAATAAATAAATAAATAGATATATACATAAATAAATAACCAAATAAATAAATAAACAATAAATAAATGATAAATAAATAAATATGTACATAAACATAAAAAAAAGGTAAATACGCATTTTCTAAAAATCTCCAATCAGTTTATTTTCCTTTAAACACCTTTTTTCATAAAATCAAAAAAAAAGGGTTTGACCGAGATGTACATCTTCTCAATCCCGGTTTAAGAGACTCGAGTTGTACAACTTAGATCTTAAACCCTTTCAAAAATAAAATCAACCAACCAACAAGTTTTCAGGAAGAACTACGTGACTTTTGAGTCCCTCATTGCACCGGAGGGTACGTAGGAGCAGGGCTTCCCTGTCAAGTCAAAATTAAATTTTCCAAATTAGTCCCCATCTCATTTTCTTGTAAATAAATAATATTTTTGCCTACTAATTTTTTTGTAAATAAATAATCTCATTGGCGGGTTAAGTGATCTCGGGTCAAGCCTTTGCGCCCCATTTCACTAAAAGTCTGTCTTTGATCATTTAGTACGTTTTGAGTCAGCTTTCCAGTTCTCAAAGCGGTTTTTGCGATTTTGGGGTCAAAATGGACCGGATAGTAGTCCCGTTCGCGGTTGACCTGGTCAGACTACTCGGTCCAGTTCGGCATTCTTCGTCTTAAGGTTAGTCTCGTATTCATCTATTTATTTTTATCTTTTTTTGTGTGTTTATGTACATATTTATTAATTTATCATTTATTTATTGTTTATTTATTTAGTTATTTATTTATGTATATATCTATTTATTTATGTGTATAGTTTTCTATTTTTTTTTTAGTTTTACAATTTTTCTTAATACACAAATTGGTTTTTTTTTCTTTCTTCAAAAACTAAACAAAAATAATTAGGCTTTGCTCGAGATGTACATCTTATCAAACCCACAACACCGGTTTAAGAGACCCGAGTTGTACAGTTTGGTCCTAAACCCTTCAAAAATTTAAAACCAAACAACAAATTAACATTTTCTAAAAAAATCCCCAATCAGTTTATTTTATGTAGCACCTATTTTCTTAAAAATACCAAAAAAATGGGTTTGACCGAGATGTACATCTTGTCAATCCCGGTTTAAGAGACTCGAGTTGTACAACTTAGATCTTAAACCCCTTCAAAATTAAAATCAACCAACCAACAAATTTTCAGGAAGAACTACGTGACTTTTGAGTCCCTCATTGCACCGGAGGGTACGTAGGAGCAGGACTTCCCTGTCAAGTCAAAAATTAAATTTTCTTAATTTAGTCTTAATTTTATTTTCTTGTAAATAGTTGCTTTTATTTCTAAATATTATTTTTGGGTAAACAAATAAGTAATCGATTTATTATTGCACAAATCAAATTTAGGGTAACTGTCTTAGGACAGATGTATTAGGGGTGCAATGGAATTAAGTTTCCGCCCTTCCCTATGCATAACCGACTCCCGAATCCGACCTAGTTACGCAGACCAATAGTTATTAGGTTAGGTTTTTCTCAATTTTTCCTATTTTAATAAATTGGGTGGCGACTCCTAAAATCACATATTTTTGAGCCGTCCGCGTCGAGACCCCGGTCACGACACTATCTATGAATTTTATTTCTTGAGCTGAATCGTCATATACATGGTTGAAAGACACACCCATAACTCCAAAGCAATATCTCATGAAAAGAATTCTGCAAAGACAAAATAAATTTGGAAACTTACATGAATAAAAAACACAGATGCAAACAGTCTTAAAGCTTTTCTCTATTTAGCAATGTGGTCCCACACTAGTGAAAAAAAGGCTTTTCATATCGGTTAAAAACGGCTTTCCATATCGGTTGTTGAACCGATATAGTTAAAGGAGATATTAAAAAAAAGGTGCTTATGATATCGGTTGCCGAACCGATATGGAAAATATTTTTAATATCGGTTCAACGTAGACCCGTTATGGAAAGTAAATTTTTTAAGCCAATATAAGCGTTTTTTTACATCAGTTTTTTAGTTCAACCGATATTAAAAATAACGTTTTATATCGGTTATCAAAAGTAACCGATATTAAAAATAACTTTTTATATCGTTATCAGAACCGATATTAAAATTGGATTTTTTTTTAAAAAAAGAAAACTGATGAGCATATACAACCTCAACTGTTTTACCAAAAAAAAACCTCAATTGTTTCCATAAAAGTTACAATTTACATATTACAAAATCTTCAACAAAATGTCAACACAATTTTAATTGTTTTTACATTTCCAACTAATATAGTAATTGTGAAAATCACAATGGACCATAATCCTCCACCTGATCTTGCCACAGAAATTGCATGCATGCGCCTCCCAATCCACTCATGTAAATAGACACTCTGACCATAATTAATTCGTGTGATGATCTGCATAAATAAACAGAACGAAATGTCATCAAGGAGATCTTATATTACAAGAGAAAGTAAAACAAGCAACTTGGTAACACCACTATATGGGCTCCCATTTTTTTATGTACTCTGTTTTCTTAGCCAAGTCTAAAACATCTTTGCAGCAAGTACTCACTCTGCTGCACTTATATGTATCCAATCACAAAGAAATTGTCCAACAGCCAGGTAAGATGATGATGAGTGGGTTGACTTGGAACATAAGACATGATAATATAAAAGGGTAGAAACATTTCGTTATACATGCAATCTACACAAGATAGTAAAGTAATTGCAATCTACACAACATACCAGTAAATTTTACCTATTAGCCTATTATCACCCAATTGTACGACTTCGGTAAAGTTCAAGAAATAGTTCTTCCCATCGAAACCAAATATCGTATAGATCATCATCATGGAATGGTGCGGTAGTGTTGAATCTCTACAATATGAAATGACACAAGACTAAAGATTAGTTCATCAACTAAAATACATTTTTAACATAACTTGTTAAAAATATAATACGTACCTCCAACCATAAATCAACAATACTTGCAGAGACAATATTGAAAATATGTCTCATAACATAAAATCCACACTCAATAACACCAGATTGCCTCCGGGACTACAAATTATATGTCATAGTGAATATTTTATATAGTAATAAAATACATTATAAATTGTAATTAAATCTCAAGAATTAAACTACTTACAATGGGACAAATCCATGTAGGTGCCTTCTTTCTAGTCCCCATCAACTTATGATATACTTCCATAGAACTAATAAAAAAAGAAGGCATCATACAAGCTTACTTATAAAGAAAGACAACCTCTAACTTCGTTATAACTTTTCTACACATGATGTATAATAAGTAAGAGCTTACCTATTAACTTTTTGCTTGAGAGATGGAGTCGCTTTCGGTGAAGCGAGCAAAGGAAGACGATTTCATTACTCTTAGGACAAATGATCAACAATTACCAATGATCACTACATTGGGGAATAATTAGTGACAAGTCACATTGAAATTTTCTTCCACGCCATTCTCATACCCATCACTTAGATGGCTAGTATTGATCCAACTACGATCCATTACTACTTAGGCGACTAGTATTGATCCAACTAGAGTGAAAGCATAGTTGTAGTGTAAAAAAAGACTAATGTAATTGAAGATAGAGTATGTGAAGGGTAGAGTAGAGGAGCTTGGAATCCACCTTTTCTTTCTTGACTTTTTGGTAGTAACTATTCCCCTTGGATTAGCAACCTGCAATATACCAAATAAGACAGAATTTAGTGTCCTATAAAAATTGCTTAAAGTATATTTGTTTTTGACACAGTAAACTTCTATTTGAAATCTATCAGACAGATTTCTTTTGCCCATCTGTTTTGGATCCTTTCCAAATGTAACTGAGTTCCTTCCTCACCATTTAAGTCAGAATATTAGTTATTATGTCCCCATCCGGTTTTCTAATCACAAAGCATGTAAAAGAAATACATCGAAATATGTTAAATATTAAAATTGAAAGATAAAGGTGATGACAAGCTAAATGTATTAGAGGAATCTGAGGGAGGAAGCATTCCACAAATGCACTCAAGTGAATCGAAGGCAATGACATCAGGCGCCAAATTCCTAGCATCGGTGCGCTCAGACACAGGCGCCTAGTTCCTAGCATTTATGCACCTAGTGTAAATGACTCAAGTGACCTTGCACTAGAAGCCAAAGTGGTGGAGGCCGTTTGCATTGGATTCTCATATCATGAGATATTTTGCATATCTCCAGCTGGCACAAGGTCATTGTGCATGATAGAATCTTTTTAATTTTATTCCTTTATTTTTTGCTTGCAATAGGTATTAGTAGGGTCCATGATAGACCACCTCTTTTAGTATAAAAGCATTGTACCTTCTGTACTATTTCATTAATCAATTATGCAGTATTCCTTCTTTCATATAGTACTGTTCCATTAGTTTTTGCTTTATGGCTCGATATATCAGTTCTTTCCTCTTTTAATTTTACTACATTATGTTTTATCTTTACTTTAAGATTAAAAGTGATTTTAATTCCGCACTGGAAAGAATAGAAGAAATGTAGAGACTAAAGAGTTTTAAGTACCATCTTAGTTAAAGAAAAAACCTTGTTCTCTTAAGTGATAGAACTTGCAACTCTTAAATAACAAATAAAGCAAAACCACTAATGAAAGGAAATGGGAAAGAGCAAAACCAATACATCACACCGTTAGTTCTTACACAACTTCAACCAAATATAAATATAAGAAATTAACAAAAAGCATTAAAAATGCATTATAATGAATGATTTTCAGTTAGCTGATACACTCTTACACATATATGTCCAAAAAAAGGACAAAAGTTAAGCAAATCTTGAAAGAGAACAATACTTTTGAGGGAGGGAACTATATATACCTTTCTATTAATGGTCAATTGCAAAGATTCTAGTACAAAAACGTTTTAGCTAGATTGGAACAGCTTCTACCTCTACATACTTTTTTTTTGTATACGCAACATTCACTCACCATCAATACTGACAGTGCCAACAAAAAGGCAAACACCAATTGAGTATATAAATAGTCAATTAATTGTCAAATGCTAAATATCAATAAAAGAATCATATTCTTATTAATGAACACAAACATGATCATCATCTAATAATGAAGTAGAGTAAAACAAAAATTTATAAACTATGAAACTATATAAGCTAAACCAATTATATTAATTATTAATTATATGTTACCAAACCTTCTAAGTTAACTTCTTCAGATATGCAATACGAAGTATTTGCCACCAGTATCAATATATAATGAAAGGGGGTTTTGCAATTACAAAATTGTTGAGCCCTTTACCACTTTATAATGAATTCAAAAGTTGGTAAACCATTTAGTTTGATAAAAAAACTGAAGTAGCAAAGCAGTTCATGTAAATGAAAAAGAAATAACAATGAGACAATTTTATTCATTTTAAATTCTGATTCAAATATACATCCACTTAACATTAATGTATCAAATATAAATCATAAGAGACAAAAAAAACTATGAATCGAAAAACAAAAACAAAATTTGAAGGGATTTAGGTTTGGTAGAACAGTTAAACTAAGAACAAAAGGAAACATAACAAAACCAAAATACTATGAAGACCAAAATGAAAGAGAACCAAATGTTAAAAATAAAAGGGAAGATTCTTAAAATGATTGAAGAGTCATAAAGGGAAACACCTTTTGTGAAGAGGAAACCACAAAACGTATGAACACCAAAAGAATACCTGTTGTGGTCGATTTTTGTCAGTCACTTCTCACTCTAATGTTGGGTTTAGGGTTTGGAAAAATTGAGGATGAGGGGTTTAGGGTTTGGTTCCATTGCTGCAATTATTGATGTAGAAGATGAGGGGTTGAGAGAAGTAAGAGAAGAAGAGAGTTTTGAGAGTGGGAGGAAGTAGGGGTGTTCAGTGGTTCGGGCAAATCCAAACCAACCCACGATCCAATCCAAACCGATATGTTTGGTTCGGATATTTTTCGTGTTCGGGTCAAAATCGAACAAATCCAAACCAACCCGTAGTTGTTTCGATCGGGCAACGGATTTTAAAAATCAAATCCGCGAACCCGAACCAACACTACAAGAAAATCGCTGATTTGCGACGGAAATATCCGTCGCAAATGCAGGAAATTCCGTCACAAAATGACATTTCCGACGGCATTTCCGACAGACAAAATTCCGTCGCAAAAACGCTCGTCGCAAATATTTTGCGACGGATTTTTCTGTCGCAAATATTTCCGTCGCAAATTCGTCGCAAATTCGTCACAAATTTCCGTCGCAAAGTCGTCGCAAATCCGTCGAAAATTTTTAAAAAAAAAATAAAAAATAAATAAATCCTACAAACACAAAATTTCACCAATTATACAAATTTCTTAAAAGTCCTACATGTTTCTCAATGTGATAAAAAACGACTCCACTGGGGATCGAACCCAGAATCTCTGGTTCCGTAGACCAGCGCCTTATCCATTGGGCCATGGAGTCAGATTTCAAGTTTTAGGATAAAAGCATTCCATATCCTGAATATTAGTAAGACCAACAAAACATGAATTCCAGCAACATACAACCACACACAACGACCACACTGATATACACATGTTAGGCATATATGCATGATAAAATAAAGAGGAAAATTATCAATCAGATACCATAACCAAAACTAAAGTATCATAGCAGTTTTTTGTTGAGTAAAATCCAGCTAACTAGAGTGATAGAGAACATGAGGTCAAAAAACAAATCAATAACTAACAAATCAATTAGAAGAAGAGTAACAACTAATGATTCAAATCTAAATCTAAATCAAACTCAAACATTAACAGAGAAACCTAAGCATGAAATAGAAGATATCTCAATTGTTGGCATTAGTAATGCATTGAATTTCATTCTAGGACAGAAAATTGTAACTGATTACCCTGAGACCAACAATAGCAACATGACATGGGTAATTTTAAACTACCAATTCATTCCTTGTTGCTAAAGTTTAGCACCACAAGTATGTGGAAGATGGTTCTTGATGTGATGACTGACGAGCTTCTGTTGATTATTTTGCGAAAATTCTTAATCCAACTTGGCTTTGGCATATCTGCACACATAGATCAAAGATTCAGTTGGGCGAGAAGGAGGCACATATCCAGGAGGGTCTAACTGACTCTAAATAAACTAATTGAACAATCTAGTGAATCTATTAATAAATCAGCTACATGGTTGAGCCGTTTCAAGCTCGTGTTAATTGAAGCTCAACTGACTTGGAGCTTATTGCTGCACATGGTCAGTTTCTATTAATTACTAAGCCTAAACAAAAGAGCAAGTCAAGACAAAGACACATTTTTTTGAATCAACAATAAGAGAAAATAATAGTCTTAAAGCCTCTCAACAAGTCAAAACATGTTCTCTACAAAGAATCATTTTTTAAATGTTTTTACAATTATATGTAACTTAATAGAAATGGATCAATTGCCTTCTTAAATTCAGTTTAATTTGAATATAAAATTGAAACCAATAAGCCTATAAAATGATCAGACCCTCCAATACAGATAAGGACCACATATCATTTTTCCCGGTTTCATAAACCAAGTGTTGCTGGCAGTCTTTTATAGTAAACTCAGTAGCTGAATTATAGTCATTGTATCATTGTTAACCATCAAACAAAATGATGCTATCAGTAATATGTACAGGTGTATGGCATTAATTCTTCATTTTATTCACCATGTTAGTTTATAAGCCTAACATAAGAATGAGTTATTTAAAATAAATATCTGTCAGAAATAGGAATGTTTGGTCCCGCGCCAATGTATTGCTATAATTTTGCTAGAAGAGGTGCACATTCTTGTAATGCATCAATAACTATCATGGAAGAAAACAGAACAAAAAAGCAGTAATACTATGAAAACATAATGGCTTTATCCTCTTCTATTTGTTTTCTTCAAAAACACTACCAATGGAGAAAAAATTATATCCGTGCATTAATGTATTACTGAACCGAATCATTTTGAATGAAAATGGAAGATTCTAAAATCTGATCCCCTCCAAAAAAAGAAACTAATTAAATCTTATTATGCATTCATGAAAGCAGCTGTACAAATTTTCTTGTGATCTAGGTAACTACTTTTAAGCCAATGTACATTTTAAGCATAGTTTTCCTCAAACAATTGGAGTGATGACATCAAGTGTGATTAGTAACCACCAATCACAACTTCAGTGCAAACAATGTGTGGGTAAGCATATAAGGCCAAAAAGCATAAAGCAATGAGCATGTATGTACAAAAGGAACACATTTTTAAACATCATTTCATTGTTGAAAAACCTCAATCAATTTTCAAAACTCCAAATACATTCTTTCTTCAATAATTCCATCAATAATCTCACATACTCACACAAAACCTTAAAATATAAAGACTATTATTGTAAGTATAGAAGAAAAATAATCGGATGAATACTGACCAATGCAAACACCTATTCGGGTTTACTGAGTTTGAGATTAGATTTGCTCCAAAGCAATGCAGGTTGATTTCCAAACTTCCTCTGCTCTGGTTTAGTGAATGGATCCTGTAAAGAATAATGGAAGCAGTAAATTACAATCACCCAACAAAATCTTGAACTGACTACTACCAGTCTTCAGTGAACATTCTCCCCACAAAATTTTGAAAACTCTTTGAGTAGAACTTTGAATCGACAACATAAATTGAAATAGGGTCAATTTGCAAGGACTTGTAAGCATGCTCAAGCTTCTTGCTCATATCATAATCTTGCAAAATGTTAATAATTCCAAAATATAGAACAACATCGTAAGACTCACCACTATGATAAGGGGTCAAATGGCTGATTCCAAAGTGTATTGATCAAAATCGTTCCTATGCTCCTATGCGCCATGCTCTTGCAGTTGCAGGCAAATTGGCTCCCAGCCTAACTAATGATTTCCTGAACCAAGAAAAATTCCACTTAATACATGTCATGAAATTTGCTTAGAGATGTATTCAAATAAAAAACCCAATATCTAGAATAGTTTTCAAGTGTAACATAATAGTCTAAAAAATTAGAATTCTCAAAAGTTGAAATTATTTGTTTGTATATGCCTGGGCACGCGCTAAATCTAGAAAGAATTCGAAGGTAAAAAACAAACATGATTGCATCAATGAATTTATTGTCAGGCCAAAAAGAAATTAGAAATCCAGTTAGATCTAATGCATATACATATGACATACAACCGAACCAGGCACCTCTTCAATCCATAGAGTCACCTTCGGTTACGATTCCAAATCCTCTAATTTAGGGCTTCCGAACAACAACAACAACAGAATTTGATTTGATTTCATTTTAATTTCGAAAATGAAATGAAGAAATGAAACTATGAAATCTAGAAACGAACCTCGAAATCGTCGATGTCAAGAATGGAAGGAACGTGAGCACTCACCACACTATGTCGTGCATGCGCCCGGCGAAGAAGACGGCAGAGAAGATGAACCGCAACAGAATTAGGGTGACGATAAGGCTTGCCGGCAACGAAGATGAGAAGATGAAATGCAACAGAATTAGGGTTTTGTGTTAATCAAAAATTAGGGCCTTTGTGTTAAATAGAAGTATAGTAGAAGTAGAATAGAAGAGAAAACTTACCCTTGAGGAAGAAGAAGAAGAGCTTTACTGTTTTTGTGGTGGTGGTGGCCGAATTTAGGAAGGAAGAGTGGTGGGAGAGGAAGAGAAAGAGGGAGCAGAGAAGAGGAGGTCGTAGGTGAAAGGTGGAGGAGCGTAGAAGACGGCGGAGGAGGTGGAGGAGGGTGGAAGAAGGCAGAGGTTGAGGGAGAAGAGAGTGTGGGTGTGTGAGAGGGTTCGAGAGAAGTGAGGGTTTGGGAGAAGAATGCGTGAGGAGGGAGGAGAATGAACTGATGATACGAATAAGAACGCGTGATTGAGGTTTTGTGAAGATGATTTGCGACGGGCTTGTGACGGGATCTCCGTCGCAAATTTGTGACCGGTTTTTAATCCGTCGCAAACGTCAGCGGGAAATTTCCCGCTCCTTACTTTTTATACACGCCGTCGCAAATCCGTGGCAAATTACTGACGGATTAAGCTCCGTCGCAAATGTTGGTAGCTAAAACAGGTTTTTCTTGTAGTGCAACCCATATTACGTCATAACAATTTTTTAATTTTAGATGCACACGATTTTATTTGCTTAGAATTTTTATACTATGAATGGGAAGACTATTAGTGGATTTGAGTTTGATTTCGTGTGATTTTCAATTTTTTTAGCTATTTAAAGTGTTGGAATATCATAAAAAAATGTTTTTTTTTTATATTTTAGAAAATTAATATTTTAGTGAATGACTCGTGAGCCCAATCCAAACCAACCCGTCCAATATCGGTTCGCTTTGGTTCGGATTTTGGAGGAAAAAATGTAAAATCCGAACCAACCCAAACCGAATAATTATCATTGGTTCGGGCAACGGATTTGGTCAAATCCGATCCAAACCGACCCACGAACACCCCTAGGAGGAAGAGAGAATCGCGAGAGGAAGATAAGTGAGAGAACTGAATGGAGATGGAGAGGTGTGAACTTGGAACCATTTTTTAGTTTTACAATTTTTTTTATACACAAATTAATTGTTTCCTTTCTTCAAAAACTAAGTAAAAATAATTAGGCTTTCATCTTATCAAACCCGAAACACTGGTTTAAGAGACCCGAGTTGTACAGCTTGGTCCTAAACCCTTCAAAAAATTAAAATCAAATCTATAAATCAACATTTTCTAAAAATCTCCAATCAGTTTCTTTTCCTTTAAACACCTATTTTCATAAAATCAAAAAAAAAGGGTTTGACCGAGATGTACATCTTCTCAATCCCGGTTTAAGAGACTCGAGTTGTACAACTTAGATCTTAAACCCTTTCAAAAACAAAATCAACCAACCAACAAATTTTCAGGAAGAACTACGTGACTTTTGAGTCCCTCATTGCACCGGAGGGTACGTAGGAGCAGGGCTTCCCTGTCAAGTCAAAATTAAATTTCCCAAATTAGTCCCCATCTCATTTTCTTGTAAATAAATAATCTTTTTGCCTACTAATTTTTTTGAAAATCTTATTTTTGGGCAAACAAATAATTAAACGACTTAGTAATTAGTGCACAAATCAAATTTAGGGTAACTGTCCTAGGACAGATGTGTTAGGGGTGCAGTGAAACTAGTTTTCACCCCTTCCCTTCGCATAACCGACTCCCGAGTCCAACCTAGTTACGCAGGCCGATAATCTTAGGTTTAGGTTTTTCTCAATTTTCCGTTTTAAAAATAAATTGGGTGGCGACTCCTAAAATCACAATTTTCGAGCCGTCTACGTCGAGATCACGGTCACGACAGATAGGATACTAGTTGATCTCTAACAAATCTGGACATAAACTTTTAGGCCACGGTTATTTATGTGTGGCTAATTGAAAACTGTGGCTTAAACATATAGGCCACGGTTATTTACGTGTGGCCAATTGAAAACCGTGGCCGGAAAATAGACTAGTAAACAGTGGCCTATTTTAATAACTCAGCGACGGTTTTAATATTTTGTGGCCTAATGTGACAAAACCGTGGACTAAAAGAATAGGCGATGGTCACCTAGACAGCGCCTCAAAAACCGTGGCCAAACCGTGACCTAAAGTTCAGGCCACCGTTTTTTCACTTCTGGCCAGGGTTTTGTCACTTCTGGCCACGATTTTTTGTCGTTGCCTAAACTCCTTTTTGTTGTACTTATTCTAGACATAATCATTGTTATCACAACCATAATGGCATAAACAAATATATTCT
Organism: Astragalus membranaceus; assembly: GCA_039519185.1. NCBI lineage: Eukaryota > Viridiplantae > Streptophyta > Magnoliopsida > Fabales > Fabaceae > Astragalus > Astragalus membranaceus. The sequence goes on along the minus strand of CM076852.1, from coordinate 10,672 downwards.
TCCCTTTTCAGTATCACAATGATTGCAATACAAACTTACTTACAAAACAAATATGTACTTACCCCAAATTTCTCAAACCCTGCATTTCGAATAACTTCGGTTGTTGCACTCCAATCATAGAAAGGCTCATCAAGTTGATCTTGTATGGAAAATCTAATGGCTGCTGCAACATCCTTGCCAGGAATGAGACTGCAAAATTTTCATCAAAGACCAGAATTTTTCATCAACAATTCACATGAAGTTCCCTAAACATAAAAAGACAATGTTTTATAAATGTTGCCTTTTCTTATAGGCTACAATTTTTTGACTGTTGTATATTGAATAGGGAACAATTTTAAGATGTAACCAAAACTCTCTTTTGAGTATAGTTAATAACCATAGCTAAAAAATACCAAAGATAACATTTTGTAATTGTAGACTAGATTTTATTTTAATTTTATTTATAAAATTATTTATAATCCATTAATTTGCAAATAAAATTTTAATTTTATTCAATATTCAAGTCACATTTAACTCCAAATTTTAATAATATAATTAGTAAACATAAAATAAATGGATTAAGTCCCATAAACTCAATCTATAATATTTGTTACCACTCAATTGAGTTGAAACACCAATTCAAATCCATAATTATAAACAAAATGGCATCATAGTTTAATCAAATCCAATCCTAATCCTAAAGCAACAACTAAACAAAAAAACAAATCCAAAACGGATATTTAGAGAGAGCTAAGGTCATTTTTTTGTGAACTATCTAGGTTATTCCAACCAAATCTTTCAAAGATTCTATAGTAATTCCAGGAAGTGAAAGAAGAATCTAGTGTTGACTTTGCTGAAAACAAGAGAAGTGGCAGCAACTATTTTTCTGGGCACCTCTTTAATCCTCACAGAAGAATCTTTAGGCAGTGGTAGATTTGCATTATAGTCTGAAGGCAAGCCAAAAGGCACTTTCCACTCGTCTTGATCCTCCATCTGAGATAATATCAACGATAATTTAGGATATATATATATATATATATATATATATATATATATAGAAGAAATATATCCCAATTAACTGTTAGTAATAAATAGATAACTTAAAGAAACTACATCACAAAATCCACACAGAGAAGTGCAAAGTGATGGTGTGAAACCAGCAACACTTCCATTCCATTTATTCAATATCGAGGCTAATGCACTTAATACAAAGAATCATAAAGTGAATTTGGTTTCATGAAATTAGAAATGATAAGGGCTCACTCAGTATATCTTTTATATAAGATTTCATGTCGTGTATGATAACAAACCTAATAAAAATGGGTAGCTATTCAGCAAGTGCTATTTAATAATACATATTATACAGATTCCTAATGGGTAGTACCTTTTAGAATGGAGGAAACACTATTATTTGACAGATAATGATGACCAAAGAGCCTCTCCAGCTGTTTTACAAAATCCATATAAAAAGTAGACTGTTATGGACAGCAAAGCTAATCATACACAATCTCACCAAAATCAATACTCAAAATAATAAAATAGGAAGCTTTTTAAGAAAGATGACAAATGCTTCGCTTCATCGGGAACCTGCAACAAATGAACATTATAATAATAAAATAAAAGTTGTGCATCAATAAGAATAAATCTCATATTAGATTTTCAGTAAAAGAATGAGGGAAAATATGCTGAGAAAAAGCACAACATTTGATGACCCTGTTTCTCACAACATAGATAAGATTAAACCTTGTTACTGTCCAACAAAAAACTTGTTTCTAAGAGGCATGCTGAGTCTTCAGCTTGACGGTAATAAGTAACATAGAAGACGTTTCTTGGAAAGCAAGGAAGGCGTGGCACGAAGACAAAACGTCGGAGCGGTTGAAGATCAAAAGGAAGAGCGAGGCCGGAAAACACGGAGCGACGAGCACTTACCCCGCTAACATTGCCAATGGGATAGTGGGTGGTTACTCCGCCTCTATGAGGGCCTAGGAAGCAATGAGAGTCGTTGATCTTAGATTGATCCAACGGCAGGAAAATGTTGGCTAGCATAGTGGCTGACGAGGGCTTTTATATATATATATATATATATATATATATATAGAGAGAGAGAGAGAGAGAGAGAGAGAGAGAGAGAGAGAGAGAGAGAGAGAGAGAGAGAGAGAGAGAGAGAGAGAGAGAGAGAGAGAGAGAGAGAGAGAGAGAGAGAGAGAGCTACAGAGTAATTGTACAGACACATCCAAATCAATCAAAAACTCTAAGTTTATTTCACTTTATCCTTTTACATCATTGTTATTTCACTATATATGGTCTTTTACATAATCCAACCATCGCGTCCCTCTAACTCAACCTGACCCTTTCTAGAGGAGTCAGGATACCCACAGTTGAGGAGCAGAGTTCACTCCTCGACGCAATTTCTTGAAGAAACGAGGAATAAAAGACTGTCCAAACCTCTGGTCGACCCCACGGCTAGGACCTAAGAGTTTGGCAAGAACACAATAGTATTTCTCTTTTTTAATTTTTCCATTTTCTATCATGAAAAAGGTTAAAAATAAAGGGAAATTGGTAAAATAAGAATAAATTGCTAATTATGATTGACATGTTTGTTATGTGACATCCTTACATCTGCTAAATGGGTATTTCTCTTGTTTTATCTTTCTATTTTATATCATGAAAGGTTAAAAATATTGGAAAGTTGGTAAAAAAATAATGGATTCCTAATTGTGATCAGCAATTTTATTATGTGACCAACTTGGGTGCGCTAAAGGGGAAAACATATTAAACTATGTTCTTAAGAGACATTTAATAATGATTCTACTTTTAGGTAGTGTTTTTTTTTTTTTCAATTTCATTATTTAATTGATATAAGGAGAACACAAGGTTTATAAATTATACGCCTATATTTTTTTAAACAAACAAGCAAACTACCCGAATTTATTAAAAAAAGGAAAAAGACAATAAGAGGAATTATACGCCTATATTATAAAGTAATAAAATCTAACTGTATTTGTTATATAAAAATGGTGGAAATATGGTTGTAATTTCCAACTTTGTTTATGTTATGGTTCAACTTACACATAAATATCCTCTTTGTGCTTTATTTTTATGAATAATATTTTCCATAGTTTAACTATATTCATTCTCTTTTCTGAGTTTTCCATTTACTTTCATGAAAGGTTAAAAGTAATTGAAAGTTGATAAAATAAGAATGAAATCTTAATTTTGATTGGCAAGTTTTCTAAAGGGACAAACATAACAAATTATGTTCTGAAGGGACATTTAACAATGATTATAACTTTAGGTGGTTTTTTTTAAAGTTCCATTATTTAATGCATGTAAGGAAAGCTCGAGGTTTATAAATTATAGGCCTAAATTGTGAAGTCATATAATCTGATTTTGTCTATTATACACAAGTTGGGGAAAAATGGTTGTAACTCTCAAGTTTGTTTATGTTACAGTTCTACTTCTTTCCCTATTTCTTATGACAACTAATGTTAATGGTAAGCGAGTTTTTAGTCTCCCAAAAAAAAGAAAACCCCATAAGGGAGCTAATCAAAATCCTCCATGTCGTAACAATACTCAATGTGCTCCATTAATATGCGAAGAGGGTCAAAAGGGGGGGTGCGTAAAGGGTGCTTGTAGATGTGTGTGGGCAAGATGGCCCCACCTAGCATAATTTGGCAACCCTTGCCCAAGCAAAAGATCTTTCTGATATCCCTTATGTTAAGAATCCAATAATTAAAGTTTTTCTAAATTGTCTTTCTTTTCCTAGTTTATGAGCCTTGTAGCAATGGCTTTTTATTATAATAAATATGATGGCATGCATTCAAATAATGCAGCAAAATTATAGTTTAGATTCAAATAATGCAGAAAATTATAATTTATATTGTCTTCTTCACTTTTAATATCCAACATATCGTTGTGGCCTCCAATTCAGGCACATAATGTTGGAAAATTTTATTCCAATATCATTTATGTGAATAAACATATTAAATTAATTGTATTAGCCATTTACCAATTAGTAACCTTTGCCAAAAAAAAGTCAATTAAAAACCTTAATTGGCTTCAAAAAATTACGTATTAATTATAACTAAAATTTCAATTGATTATTAATTAATTAAGTAATATGGAAGCAAATATGAATAAATTTCATCGATGACCCATTTCGTAATTGTTAAAAGCCTAACTAGCCATAAGTAGTAACCAAAAAAACGTTATGGTTTTTTCTCTCCTAGGGTTTCTCTCTAGGCTTCCTTCCTAGGGTTTCATCCTTGTGAGAAGTGATCTCTCCTTGTGAGAAGGTGTGAGCTCTTGTCTTCCGTTTCAAGCACTGTCTTAGAATACCGTTTTTGCATCTTTCGCAGTTATGGCTTCGAGTAGTAGCGCGCCGGTGATGGAGGTTGAGTTTGAGGAGGAGGAGACGGCGGCGATGGGGTCGCAGGGGAATATGGCGTTAACTCTCGTTGGGCGCTTTCTCACGAATCGTCCGATTAGAACTCATATTATGAAAGAAAGGATGGCTGGGGTTTGGCGACCGGGGAGAGGGGTTTCAATCCGTGAGGGGGGAGGAGGAACGTTCCTCTTTCAATTTTTCCATCATCTTGATCTTCAGAAGGTTTTGAAGCAAGGCCAGTGGTCCTTTGATAAGCACTTGTTGATTCTCAGTGTTATCCCTGATGGTGTGCCTCCACGTGAGGTTCCTTTATTCCAGATACCGTTTTGGGTGCAAGTTCACAATGTACCGGCGGGGTTTATGTCTGAGGCAATTGGGAAACATGTGGGTGGAGCGATTGGATCGTTTCTTGACTATGATGCGAAGAACTCGTCGGAATTTTGGAAGCAGTATATGGGTATCAGGGTTCTGCTGGATGTTCGTAAGCCGTTGGTGAAGTGCATGAGGTTGAAGAAGAAGGGGGGTGAGGCGAAGGAGGTAACTCTCAAGTATGAGAGGTTGGAAGTTTATTGCTATATTTGTGGTATGTTAGGGCATGTGGAAGGTGACTGCCAAAAGCTATTTGACATGGAGGTTGACGATGGGATAAGGGGTTGGGGCCCGGAGTTGAGGGCGGATGTACGCCGTGGTGGCGGGGCCGGGGGCTCGCGGTGGTTGAGGGAGGAGAACCAACCGTGGACGGCGCCGGGTAGTGTGGTAACGGCCAGCGCTAATCTTGGGGCGCAAGGCGCAAATCTTGGGGCGCAAGGTGCTAGGATTTTGGATCGCAATAATGGCTCTTCAATGCACCAACCAGTAACGGCTAGCAATAATGGCTCTTCAATGCATCAACCGGTAACGGCTAGCAATAATGATCTTAATGATAACGTCGCAAATTTGGTGGAGGTTTTTAAAAATCCGGCTTTATTGTTTCCACGTGCTTTGACCAAGGCTAATGATGATAATAACAATAACACTATTCAGAAGACCCAAGCTTCTCCGGAGGTGGTTATGGAAACTGTGGTGGATGTTGGGGAGGCTTGAAAACGTATGCGGGGTGACAATGGGAAGGAGGGAGAGGCCGAAGCTGTAGCCTCTGGTGGGGATGTCACGATGGTGGTGAATCATGAGAATTCTGCAACTACAGCTGGTGATAATTCTTTTTTATTGGCAGGTCCTGGCAGGAGGGCCTGCCAGGAGCAATGAGTCTCATTAGTTGGAACTGCTTGGGCTTGGGTAACCCACGAACAGTTCCTTCGCTACGTGACCTCGTTCGGTCGTACCAGCCGGACGTATTGTTCTTGTGTGAAACTCTGGTACATGCTGACAAGATAGAGGAAATTCGTGTTCGTCTTGGTTTTGATGGTGCTTTTGCTGTTGACTGCAATGGCAGGAGCGGTGGTTTGGCTTTACTGTGGCGTCATCCCTTTTATTGTACGGTAACAAATTACTGTATTAATTATATTGATGCGGAGGTTGTGAGTGTGAATGGCCCGGCGTGGCGTCTTACGGGTTTCTACGGTTGTCCGGAGAGTGGCCGAAGACGTGAGCCGTGGAACTTGTTACGGACATTGGCTCGTGATAATTCTTTACCATGGTGTGTGGTTGGTGACTATAACGACTTGTTATCTAATGAGGAGAAGCGAGGGAGTGCAGATAGAGCACCATGGGTGCTGAGGGGTTTTCGTGACACTATACAGGATTGTCTTCTGTTTGATATTCCTATGGAGGGTCACCCGTTTACATGGAGTAGGGGGAGGGGTACTGACGCTTTCAAGGAGGAGAGGTTGGATAGAGTGCTCGCTACTCGGGATTGGATGGATTTGTTTCCGAATTGTTGTCTCATAAATGGGGTTGCTGGTCGCTCCGATCACACACCTCTTTGGCTGCAATTGTGGGAACGACGGCGACGTGGGGAACCTCGGCCCTTTCGCTTTGAGAATGCTTGGTTAGAGGAGGAGGACCTACCTATTATTGTTGAGGAGGGTTGGAGGAATGGAAGTAATGGGGATTTGATGTCTAGAGTGGAGCATTGCACTAGTAGTATTGATGCTCGGGGTAGGAGACTACGGAGTCGTTACCGGTTGGATATTAAGAAATGTAAGGAGGAGATGGAGGCTTTAAGGGGTTCGCTCTATGAGGTAGCCATGCAACGGTATAAGGAAGTGAATGATAGGTTGAGCACTCTGTTAGCGCAAGAAGAGGCTTTTTGGAAACAACGGGCGAAGGTTCATTGGTTGAAGGCCGGAGATACAAATTCTATGTTCTTCCATGCTATGGCTAGCGCTCTTCGTCGACGTAACGCTATAACGACGTTATTACGAGATGATGGGTCTGTGGCTGACTCGCAGGCAGCCTTGGGTGAGGTTGCGCATGACTATTTCAACTCTTTATTTGGGGGAACTCCGGGGGAGTATGCTCCGGTCGTGGATTGTTTGCGCACGGTTATTACGGCAGATGATAATGTGCACCTGACTTCACCGTTTACTATTGAGGAGTTCAAGAAGGCTTTGTTCCAGATGCACTCGGACAAAGCACCGGGTCCCGATGGCTTGAACCCGGCATTCTACAAACGGTTTTGGAATTTATGCGGCCCGGAATTATACCACTCTGGCGTTGATTGGCTAGAAAGGGGCGAATTTCCACCTTTGCTTAATGATGCTAATATAGTTTTAATTCCTAAGGTGGAGAATCCTAGCACCATGCTGTTACCAAGTGGCTTCAGTCTCAAGAGGGGGGGTGAATTGAGATTTAAAACTTTTCAGATCTTTCGAAAACGTTTTTCCCCTTTTTCAATGACTTAGATCAATTTCGCGCAGGTTAAGTGGAAGCGAAGGAATTAGGATATAAAGCAGTAAAGCGGTATAACAGTAAAGCAGGAAAGCAGTAAAGCACGCAGAGATTTATCCTGGTTCGGTCACCTCCTAGTGACCTACGTCCAGTCCTCACACCCTTGTGAGATTTTCCACTAACCAAAACAACAAGGCTTACAGGTGCCTTGGAAAACCTTTACAGACTTAGGCACTCTCCTCCTAGGATACCCCACCTATGGAGAGCCCTCAAATCTAACAATACAGTAACAAGAGATACCCCACCCCTGTTACAATCAACTGCCCTAGAAAGATACCCCACTTCCTAGTACATGCAAATACCCCTAGAGAGATACCCCACTCTCTAGTACAAATTATAACAACAATATAACAGTAATGTAAATACAGAAATACCTCTTAGTGTAGGCAGATATTACAACTTGAAGGACACAACCCCAACTAACTCTTAACGTAGGATCAGCTCTTGACGGACCAGTGGTGCGAGAAGAACACAAATAAAATATAAGAGTTTTTCAGAAATGATAGATCGTGAGAATGGGTTGGTAAGAAATGGAGGCTAGTGAGGCCTTTATTTATAGGCTATGGAAAAACTAGATCTCACGTTGAAAATATTTAGGGAATCGATTATATGCCTAATTGCATTGGATCTAGGAATCGATTCTTGTGTATGACTTCCTTAAGGTGAGAATCGATTCTTACTTTATTTGACAATGAGTGACAATCGATTCTTGGCTCACAGGAGGGGTAGGAATCGATTTTGACTCAAGTATAAAGTATTGTGAATCGATTCTTTCACTTATGGAGACAATGGGAATCGATTGCATGCTTTCTCATTTATGTTGGAAATCGATTTTGTGTTTATTTTAAAAGATGGTAAATCGATTCTTTCTTTTATGGAAACAATGGGAATCGATTATATACTTGGTAAAATCAATATGAATCGATTATGCACTTTCAAAATATGTTGAAATCGATTTTGATGTTTACCAAAAACTATTGAATCGATTTCTTTCTTTTTCAAAATGGTTTTTAAGTTTATGTGTTCATGCATGCATTTTGAAAACTTGTGTGAGTGTGTGAGACTTTGAGAGGCGAGCTGACCTTCGAAAGAGCTTACACATTTTCCTAAGACAACCCCAAACCCTAAGGACTACCCTTATTTATAAGGGCTACCCTTAAACTTGAATCTTCAAATCTTGAGCTTGTTTGACTTGGATTGTGACTTTGATGTTTAGTCACTTTTCTTTACTTTTGGCTATCAACTTTACCTTTGCCTTTTTCATCATCAAAACTAATCCTGCAATATTAGATAACCTGCAACACAGGTATCCACATTCTCCCCCTTTTTGATGATGACAAAACATTAACTTATCTCAAGGTGGGAGGTTAGTTCAAACAGATAATATATATATGGTGCTCCCCCTATCATGATGCTCCCCCTGACTTATTGACTAGATGCATAATATGCAAGTTCTATATGCTCATATGCAACCCTATATTTCTAGTTCTATATGCTCATATGCAACCCTATATTTCTCTCCCCCTTTTTGTCATGATCAAAGAGGGTCAATATATGATAAAGTTTGCGAATCGAATGTCACAGCTATTTGACAAGGTAAAAGAGCCATTGCTGATTTGTAAGTGATCATCAAAACTTGAAGAAAAACATATTTGAGACCATGAAGAGAATATTTTATCAAACACAGGTAAAAGCTAATTATGAGTCTCAAAAATCTGTGAAGCAGTTGTTTTAAGCTTTATACATTTCATGCTGCTTAGTTTGAAAGTTGGTGATGGCAGCCAGAATATGGGAGAAAAATTATTTTAGTTGAGCAACGATTGTGAGTATGTATTCTGAATTTTAATGCCAAAGCCAGCAATTTATTGTGACAGGAGAAAATGGATTTCGGGAAAAGGTAGCATTTCAGCTGCTTTATAAAACGCTTTTTGAGCACGCAGAAATTCGTAAGTCACAAATTCTCTTAAATATTTTAAAAGATCACTTGAAAAATATTTTATTGAAAAATTCATTTGAGTAAATAAAGAACCAGGTTTTCTTTTGCAATGGATTTGTGAAAATATCAACTAGCTGATTCTGACGATTCAACTAACTCAATCACACTATCGCCTTTCTAACCATAACCTCTAAGAAGGTGATGTGATAATTCTACATGCTCAGTTTTAGAGGGATGATCAGAATACTTTATTTGTTTTCATGCCTTGAAAAAATGTTCCCTTAGAGATGCATGAAATGCGGTTTAGAGATCAAATTGTTTCACAAGTCACATGTTTGACTAAGTAAACTATGATTTAAGCACATTTTCAGTTTAGAGGTGAATAAGACTTTTCTAACATTTACCAGTGATTCTCCCTCTATTCATCACAAGTCACATGACAGATTTTTCTCCGAGGTGAGAGTTGATAACTTTATTGCGTCTCCGGTCATGTGCTTTGAGTCTTTGCTGTCAAGGTATCCACATGTCCCCATACCTTGCAGCGTACCTGCAATGATCTAAAACAAGGTTCTAGGTACCCAAATCTCTTTGGGTCCTTGTGGGTTAGTGTTTGGTATGGTCCTTTGGGAACCCACACCTTCTTCATATTTTGTTTACCTCTTGTCCTGCAAACAGAAGCTGTATGTCTAGGTTTACCACAATAATAACATTTAATGTATGGTCTAGTGGAAAAATTAGATTTGTAATGAACATGCTTTTCTATGGTTTTGATTCTAGATAGTTTTTCAATAGTCAACTCTAGTTCATGAACTTTCTTTTTGCTTTCAACACATTTATCACATGTATGGTTTTCTTTAAAGCATGCAAGACTATCATTTTCTTTTCTAAGTTCTACTATTTCTTTGTTTAAAGAAGTGATGTCTTTTTTCAGATGAGTGATAGCTTTCTTGGATCTGTCTAACGCTTTAGCTAATTTTAATGATTTATCATGTAATTCAGTAAATGCTTCATATAATTCATCATAGGCATCTTGTAAAGATTCAGAGTTAGAATATACCTCAGTTTCACTTTCGCTGTCGTGGTCGGCCATGAGAGCAACTTGATCTTTTTCACTTTCTGAGCTATCTGATGAGTTCCTGTTTTCCCATGCTGTGTAGGCTTTTCTACTCCTTTTTCCTTTGGATCCCTTTCTCTCATCTCTTGGTCGTTTTCTTTGTAATTTTGGGCATTCCAATTTTATGTGTCCGGGTTTCCCACATTCGTAGCATGTTAAAGGACTTAAGTAGTTTTGTTTGCATGAGACTTCTTTGGTTGGAGAATTCTTTTCTAGAGACCTCCTTATGAACCTTTTGAATTCTCTTACCATTAGGTCTATATTCTCATCCTCTTCATCACTTTCACTTTGCGAGTCATCACTGTCGTCGGATGAACTTGAACTTGAAACTTTAAAAGCTAGGTTTTTCTTTTTCTTGACTTTTCCT